>JAVLUZ010000089.1:0-113828 GCA_036768485.1 Mermis nigrescens
AGATCCGCCACTGTATATTATGTTCAGTGAACCGCGAATTTGACGTACAGAATGGACAGCAACATTATCTGGAAAATCAGTATAGCATGTGCAGTGCAGGCCAGACTGCATCTTCTGCTACCCTATGACTTCCAGTGTTAACTGGAATTTACTGCAGCGATTTTCACAATTTTTGTTTCATTTTCATTTTCGTTTTTTTTCCTAAAAATAAATATTTTACGATTGTGGTGGTGATAGACACTTTATTTGGTGGTATTTCCTTTTTCTGCTATCATATTGTGGTCTGACTAAATTTGATAAGCATAATGTCAGCAATTAGTACGTTCGGTCATTATGCAAAAAACGAAAAAATTCTCCGGCCTCCGGCCGATTTTTGAATGTCACTCCGGCCGGAGCACCGGAGTGGAAAAAATGGCCGGATTTGCCGGAGGCCGAAGCCGGATCTCCGGATCGATCACTATCGCGAACGCATGTATACTCAAAATGGCTTTAACTTCAGCTAAAACTCCGCGCAAAGCCCGGAAAATTTGTGGAATTTCGACAGAAAGACGTTTTGAGACTCGGATAATTCGTGATTTCCTGTTCTTGTCCATAAAATTATATAGTGCGTAACGCAAATTTTTTTAGAACTTATGCTGAAAAAAATAAAAGAAAATTACAAAAATATGGCTCCTAGATCTAATGAATAAATGTAATAAATAGGTCTAAAATTTGAGAAATTATGATATCGATGACCAAAAATTATTGCAAAGTCATATCCATTCTTTATCTCACCGAGTGTTTTTAACCAATTGAGGCAGCCGCGCTGCCCCTAGATCCCCCTTCAATCTCCCCCTGCATATATCGTAAGAATAGAATCACCAAGCTCGAAATAGAAGATGTATGATGAAATCATCAATAGTCAGGCTCAGAATTTATATAATAAAAAATATGGAAGTGAACGATCAACGATTTCCTGATATTGGCAGTGTGATTAAAAACCAGAGTTTTTGTACAAGGTCCGTTTGTACATGTACAAAGATGGTCCACAAAAGTCTTCGTACGTTTTGTACATGCAAATTTTTGTATACTATTATATGGTACAGTAGCGTTTTTAGCGTAATAAAACAGGGTGTTTCGACCTTTGGTAGTGTATTTTAGCTAATTTCCGGGTTTCTGTCGCCGAAAATGACTGAAAATTGTCTCACAACGGCGCGAAGCGCCGAAAAATTAGACATTTTCCCTTTTGAAATGACAAAAAACCTTTTTATACTTTTTGCCTTCCCAAAAATATTTGTACAGTCTGAAAATGAAAAGACGGTTTTTTCTGACGGCCCTGAAAAGTCTTTGAACATCGGGAAAAATCTTTGCCGATTACAAAAAATACTGTTAAGATAATCAATTTCAAAAACATCAACTTCCACAATCTGCATTAAATTTAATATCAAATATGTTACTAATTGAATTCACTTTTTCTCACAATAGCACAAGATTTAAAGCTATTCAGAATTCTTATACCCGTCCATACCAAACCGTGAAATACCAATACAGTTTGCAGAAACAATCCTGAATGGCATTATGCTTAACTTTTAAAAGAGAAGATAAGAAAGTTAACCCACGGCAATTTAACCCTTTCATTCGGAAACCAGAGACAAGTACTGATATGAAACGCATATTATATACATACAAAGCATTTAACACCCAAGGGTTAATCCAACCCTGGGGTTAAGTTAACCCCAAGGCTTAAAAAACCCTTGAGAGTTTAGTTAACCCCTACCCCTTCATTCGGAAACCGGGGATAAATAATTTAACCCTCATCTCGACGAATTAATCGAATTTAACCCTGGGGTTAGCTTAACCCCTTCATTCGGAAACCGGGCCCTGAAGTGTATCTCATAGACAGTAGAATAGATTTCAACACACTTTTTAAGCTAATATGCCCAAAATTCAACATTTTGTTTAATATAATTGAAATCAAGTTGATTGAAATCCAGTTAAATTTTTCAAAGATTTCTTCCTCATGCGTAGATCTTACTGAGAAAAGCTCAAAAACGCCATTATTTTTGTTTATTTACAAGTATTTGTTGAGACATCCGCAGAATTCATGAGGCCAGCTGCGTTATTGATAACTTAATGACTAAGGATATTGCGCTAATAAATGTAATAAATTCAGCGGATTTATTTAGGATCACAGAACATCATTGATACTCTTTAAAACGTTTCTACTCTTCAATTAGTTTTTAATTTAAAGCATTTAGAAGATGAGGACTCTTTAATCGTTCCCTTCTTCGCTTTTATGTATATTAATGAGTACTCTTGCGGAAAATGCCATCAATGATCTTAAGTGCACACTTATAGGGTCAGCATACATACATTTGTGTACATAATATCTTGCCCAGCCACGGCCCTGCCTCCCTACCACAAATGCAATGGGTATCCACCGACCCGAATCCGAATACTCGGTTTCCTGAACAAAATTTTAGACCGAATAAACCTTATTGAACTCTGAACCCGAATATACTAAATTTCTCTACCCGTTACATCCCTAATTATTACCATACATGTACACTGTCAAAAGCTCTAGGAGGGGTTAATCAAGTTTCTTTGGGGGGAAGGGTGGGGGAAAGGGTTAATAAGTAAAATTTTACCAATTTAACATCAAATTTAACATCAAATTTTTGTACTTAATTAGTCGTCGTATTTAGTTTTTCATTAATATTTTTTTATAAATTTGATGAAAACAATAACAATAAGGGCAATAGAATGACCTGTAACATTAAATTTATACTAAATAATGAAAGAAAATGTTTGGATGAATGAATTGAACACTCAGCTGCTCGAAAAAAGTATATTTAATTGAAATCACACTGTCAGACATCATTTGACGCTATTTTCACGGTTAAAATAGTCGGTTTTGGTCCAAAATGGCCTGAGGAGGGTATGGCTCAGTGATCGACTGGGCTAAAAAACCCGGGCTTGCATGCTTAAGGATATACGTGTATAGATATATGTTTATGCGTTGCCTATATATGTGTATAATTAGCAGAGCCCTGCGCGGGCAGAGATACTTGACCCGCCCCGCCCCGCCAAGAAAGAAATAAAGCCCGCCCCGCCCCGCAAAATTTTTTCATGTACTCTATGTATCCATTTCAGGTCGAAAAGGAGCCAGAATGCAAGAAGATAGAGAACCGGACAACGAGTGATACAAAATCTTCAATGTAAATGAGTGCAATGCAATTTTGTAGATTGAATAAGAGCTAATGTCTTACAGCAATAAACTTTATGGGAACAACAATGATGTTACTGTGGTAGGTAGGTAGGTAGGTAAGCTGCAAAAGGCATAATCTCGCACTGCTGATTGCTCAAATTCTGAGGTCTGATGGGGCAGAAATCGCCAAAACTAGCACAACAAAATCAATTTTGGGGGTCTGCTGGATCCCAGGGGACAACCCAGATCCCAAATGCTCGCCATTACTCAAATCCTATAGGTGATAGTCTACCTTATATAAGGACGTAATGTATACCTATATGTAGGTACCTGCCTACCTATATAAATACGTAAGCTTATGCATGGTAAAGCTGGATTATTCCAATTAGCTGGATTATTCCAATTTGTATTATTTCAAGAGCCCCCATGTGTTCTATTTCATTAAGTATTTATTCAAAGGATGAGCAGCAGAGCATTACTTAGAACTATAGTCTATTTCGCGAAACCTTGTGCATGGAAATCAATTTCGCGCACGTATCCTTTTGCACAACAAAAATTTAAAAAAAAGAGGCCCGCCCCGCCAAAATTTTTAGAAAATAAAGCCCGCCCCGCCCCGCCAGCCGTGTGACCCGCCCCCAAAAAAGCCCGCGCGGGCCTGCGGGGCGGGGCGAAGCCGACCCCGCCCTGCGCGGGGCTCTGATAATTAGTATAAATATCAACAAATAATTTATGTGCGAAAATTTAGACAAATATAGTAAGACAAGGATACATATAAAATAACCCCCCCAATCAATTTTCCAATTTTTTGTTTTTTTCGAAATTTTTCGATGCCGATGGATAGCGCTTGAAGAGAAACGTTGAAAAAATGGCGTTTTTTCGCCATACCACAATTTTAAAGGCCATTTTTCGACCTTTGAAAAAATCTTGCAGTCCCCCAGAACTTTGGTGCCGCCCACCTATGGTTATGACAACAAGATATTATCATAATGGTAAAATAATGTTGTATTATAGAAGAGTTTGCCATTTATGTATATATTTTTCAAATTGGCTTCAGCTTAGCTTTTATTATATAAGAGTTTGCCATTTATCATACGTGGCGCGTTAACGCGTACCTATAATATAGTAGGGTACCCCCAACGTATGTCTACCCCCTAAAGCTTTAACGGGATACAACTGAGAGGTGCGCTTTTTTTAAAATAGATAATTAAAAAACTCGATGAAGTTTTGTTTCCGTTTACACTCAATCCTGAGTAAGTAATGAGCGTGTAAAGTGTTAGCGTAAGATTATAACATATACAAATCTTCGACGGGTTTTTAGCCAGCTTGTACACAACTCTCTTTAATCGCCTCATATAATTTAATAGTATAGAATTGTAGAGGATAGAATTCTCTAGATACGCATTTTTTTGTTTTTGTCGATTTCTCGAGGGAGATTGTAAAGAGTGTAAAAATCAGCGTGCGTTAAGACAGATTTTGGTTGCCTTTTTCCCTTTTCGATGTCCGCCAAAGAATTATTAATTATGAAAAACAAAAAGAAAATAACTATTCGCCGACCTTAAAGCTTTCTGTTTCACCGCATTTTTGGACGGCCCATCGCGCATTTTGGCCATTTGATCCTTGAATTTAGTCAATTCTTGATCCAATTTAGCAATTTTTTTATCGATCGATTCTCCTCTAGAATCGATATGCGACACGGCATCGGAAAGATTGGGCGGCGGGCCAGTATCTTTTCCTTTGCCGAAAATTCTATGCATTGTTCAATAGTAAGAAATTATAGATTTTTCACAGAGTCGCCGAAATTCTCCAACTCGCTTCTAATGAATGCAATTTTTTCGCCTTCGGTGGCTCTTGGATTATTATTTATATAGTTGGCGATACGCAACACCACTTGAACCTGAACACATATTTATTAATATAAAACATTAAAACAATATTTTCACCCAAAAACACTCCAAGATAGGAAATTTTTCAGGCATTGTCCGTCCGTCGTCTTACATTAGGACAAATATGTGCAAACATATCACTTGATACGTATGTTCAAATCACTGTTTTTTTGTTCGAGCCTCTTTGTACGTGTACAAAGATCTCCGGAAAAGTCTTTGTACGAGCAAAAATTTTTTTGTACATATACTGTACACATTTTTACATACTACTAGATTGTTATCTGTGACCCGCACGCTTCGCAAAAGGTGTAACTTTGTCCTAAATTCAGCTGGTTATATTAGTTCGGCCCGAAACGCCAAAAGTTTCACGAGTCTTAGGTTGAAATTACACATAAAATTCGACTCAGTAAGTTGAAATAACTTGTGTTACGCAATTATAAATAATAAAGCGATTGCAATGTGCCGAGTGAATCTCATAATAGACACCAATTTGCTTACAAATTTAATGCAACGCAAAGATAGAAGAGTCAATTTTATCTTCAAACGGCAGAAAACAGAGCAAAGTTGTTTAATACTTCTTTTTCCTGCATAAAATCTTTATAAAACAGTAGAAATCGATGTAAAAGATGCTTAAATCTGTACAAAGATGCTTAAAGATAGATTTTGGAGTGTTTAATGCCAGCGCTTGGAGCCAAATACAATGTAATCATGATATTCGGCGCAGAAGCGCCTAAAATTTTGAAATTTTGCTAAAAAAATACTCAAAAAAGTGTTAAAATTACTATTACTTTGCCCCAAAAAGTCTTTGTACGTTGTACAAAGATGGCTCTGAAAATCTTTGCACGAGCCTAAAAATCTTTGTCTCGTACAGTACAAAAAAACAGTGGTTCAAATGTACGAAATAATAGTAGACTCGGCAAAATAAATTCGGCTTTACTGCCTCCTGTCTCGGAAATCTTTTTTAATTCTGTTAAAAAATTCTTATTTGTTTCTCGTGGTGGAGTCCATACATGATCTCGAAGGGAAAGAGCCCAATAAAGTTTTAACCCCTCCCAGAATTTGCGATTTTCCAAGTTTCCAAAAAAGTCGTAGAAAAGGTGTTATTTTACGCGTCTTTGGCTGCCTATTAATTTGCCAAAAAATGTCAAATTTTCGGCGCTTCGCGCCATATATTCATTTTTTCACTTACAAATTGTTCAATTCAATAGAATTTTTTATGTTCTTCAAAAAATTTCATGTTCTTATGCTCTACAAAGATAGAGCACCATCAGAACGAAAAAAAACGATATTTGTGACGCGTATCCACCATACATGTACAGCATGGAAATTCTGGGGGAAGGGAAAGTCAGACCAAAAAAATTTTTTAAAAAGTGCCTTATTAGAGCTAAAAAACACTGTTTTTTGATGTTTCAGACAATGCTAGTTCTTTCTACAACATAAAAACGTTTAGAAAAATTTCGAAAAAAATTGAGCTAATTGAGCAAAATATGGTGAAAAAATATGTGTATACGCGAAGCGCCGAAAATTTGAGATTTTTTAGCTAAGAATGGGCTAAAAACGCTGAAAGACATACTTTTTACAACTTTTACCAACTTATACAAGAAGTCGATAATTCTGGAGGATCGCAGCCATTTTGCGGGGGGTCAGTTGCCATTTTAGGGAGTTCAAAACACACCCAACCCCCGAGAACATGTCTGGTAGCCACCGTACATGATCAGGGGTGTGGGTTAGGAGGGAATTCACCCCCAGAAATGGCGATTTTTTGAAAATTTTCTAAAAAAATTTGTAGAAAAAGATGCTTCTCTTTTAAGCGTTTTTAACAATCTATTTGCTCGAAAGTGCCAAATTTTCGGCGCTTCGCGCCATTATACTCATCTTTTAACTATACTTTGTTCAATTTGCTCCGACTATTTTGATTTTTTTTTCGAAATTCTTTTGTTTTTATGCTCTAGAAAAATAGAACATCGTCAGAAATACTGAAAAACGACGGCTTTGACGCGTATCTACCATCTTTTAAGCCAAAAAGGCACTTTATCATTTTAACCCCCCCCCAAATTTCCATGCTGTGCATGGCACTTTTCCAAAATTTTTTGTAATGGACCGCCTCGCTTACAGGATAGAGTAGCCTTCGTTTCCACAAAACATTTTAAACAATAACTTTTTTGACAAAGCAATAGAGAAGTAATTGGTTTTCCATAATACAAAATTAAAGAAGTCTTGATCTGCACGTGTTCGGTAATGACAATACGTAATAAAAATTCAAAAACTTGCATAGAATTTTAAAAAATTTAAAGCCAGAAAAGCAGTTTTACAATGTAAACTAGGGAGCTTGATGAGACGCAGCGAAAATGCAAATCAGAGACGCACACGGTCGTAAGTTCTGAAGGGGTAACCCAGGTTTCCTCGAGGGGGAGGGGTAAACGATTGATTTTTACGGCTATTTATGGCGCTAAAATCATGAATTTACATAGATTTTTTAAAATATTTTTGTCGTTCCTTTCCTTACCCCCCTCCCCATCGAAACCCGTAAAAATGTTTTATATTCGTCAAATTTTAGTCTCCTTGAATATTCGTGATTAAGTTTGCATGAAAACAAATGATAATAAGAATGATGGAATGACTTGGACTATCAAATATGCACAAAATAATGGACAAAGTGTCTGAATGAATGAGTGGACAGAGTACTTTACTAGTCGGAAAATACTTCAGATTATACTGCTTGGCATCGTTTGGCGCTCCAACAATAGGTCTTGGCCCGCTAATGGCCTGATAAGGGTAACCTTTCGAAAGTTGTGGGAGGGGAGATACCGTCATAGGTGGACGCACACATTCCCATAGAGTGAGGGGGTATTACCACCTCAGGGTCCAAGACTCAAGTCAATGTCAGACGATTTTGGTGAAAACCTTTTTGAATTTTTTGAACCTAATTTTTAGTATGCAAAGGTGATCCTAACTATAAGGATTTCACTGAAGTGATACAGTATTTTTGAATGTAAGCAAGAGTGAATAGACAAACTATCACTATAAAACATGGATGTAACGGCTCAAAATTTTGGAGAGGGGGTCCTCGGCATACATGCAGCGGCTGGAACTTTCGAGTAGTGGTCCCTGACCATTTTTAGGAGGAGGGGGGGTTAGCGACTCCAATTGCCAAAAATGGGGGAGGGTGGTCAAAAATTTGCCGACTTTGGAGAGGATTCGGGGCTTAAAAGCGTGGGTGGGGGATGACCCGAACCCCCTGTTACATGTATATTTCACGGCCCTTTTCAGGGGGTAAGCGACTCTCATTTTTGGCCAAAAGTGGCAAAAACACCTAAAAATAGACAAAAAGCGCAAGTTTTCGCTAAAAATGAGGGAGGATGGGTCTAAATTTGCTGACTTTTGAGAGGGTTCAGGGCTAAAAAGCTTGGGTGGGGAATGGCCCGTACCTCCTGTTACATGTATATTTCAGGGCCATTTTCAGGGGGATTAGCGGCTCTGATTTTTGGCCAAAAGTGGCAAAAACACCTAAAAAAAAGCCAAAAAGCGCAATTTTTCGGTAAAAATGGGGGAGGGTGGGTCTAAATTTGCTGACTTTGGAGGCGGTTCGGGGCTTAAAAGCTTGGGTTGGGGATGGCCCAAACTCCCTGTTACATGTACCTATATTTCACGGCCCTTTTCAGGGGGTAAGCGGCTCTGATTTTTGGCCAAAAGTGGCAAAAACACCTAAAAATAGCCAAAAAAAGCACAAGTTTTGCCAAAAATGGGGGAGGATAGGTCAAAATTTTCTGACGTTTGGGGGTGTGGGGAGGACGTCCAACACCTGGGTTGGGAATTCCCCAAAGCCCCTATTACATGTATAGTTTTCGGCCATTCTCAGGGAAAGGGGGGGGTAAATGACCATCAATTTCTGGCCGAAAATCGCAAAAACGCACCTAAAAATGGCAAAAAATGCAGGTTTTCGCCAAGAATCGATTTCGGCTCGTGCATTCATTTTGGAGCCATTTTTGTGCAAAGTTAAAATACTTTCTGGGGCAAAGTGATATTATTTTAACGTTTTTCCAGTATTTTTCAAAAAATTTTAGGCGCTTAGCGCAAAATATCGCTATAGACGGTGTTTAGATTCAAGCAGGGGGCATTAAACACTCCAAAATCAATCTTTGTGTAATGTAGGCATCTTCATGCAGATTCAAATATCTTGTATATCTATTTCTACTGTTTTTCAAAAATTTTATGCAAAAATAAGTACTATTTAATAACTTTGCACTTTTTTGCCGTTCAAAGATAAAATTGACTAATTTATCATGATGTTGCATTGAATTTATAAGCGCAGTGATGCATATTACGAGATTTAATTGGCATATTACAATTTTTGTAATATTTCTGATTAGGTAGTACAAGTTGTTTAAGCTTTCTCAGTCTGTGTAATGTAAATTCCATCAAAAGCTCATTAAAATTTCGGCGCTTCGCGCGAACTAATATATCAACTAAATTCAGGCCGAATTATCACATTTAGAACCACGGTACTTTTGTATTCGGCAAAAAAAATTTCCTGATGTACAAAGACTTTTCAGGGCCGTCTTTGTACATGTACAAAGGTTTTTGGAAAGACAAAAGCTGTAAAAAGGTGTATAATCCCCGAAAATTTTCGGCGTTTCGCGGTCCTATATATCTTTAAAATGGTTGAATTTGCATTTAGAATTGAAATATGTCAAATATTTAGAAACCCAGAAATTAGCTAAAATACACTATTAAAGGTCGAAAAACTCTCTTTTACCACACTAAAATCGCTTTCATATATACTATATTATAATACACAAAAATTTGCATATACAAAATATACAAAGACTTTTGCATACCATCTTTGTGCATTTACAAAAGTACCGTGTACAAAAAAACACTGATTAGGACTGCATGCCGGTCGCAGGTCACACACTGGCAGTATGTAAAAATGTATTTAAATAAGATATCTACAAAAATTTGTTCGCTCATACAAAGACCTTTTCGGAGATCTTTGTACATGCACAAAGAAGCGCGTACAAAAAATAGTGTCGGCTAATAATAATACACCACATTTTTGGATTTCATCCCTCCCTCAACTCTGCACCTTGGGAAACTATGGGTGGGCGGCACCTAAATTCTGGGACTTAAAGTTTTTCAAAGGTCAAACAATAGCCTGAAAAATGGAGGTACGGTGAAAAATACCATTTTTCAACGTTTCTCATCGAGCAATATCCATGGGCATCACAAAATTGCAACAAAAAAAACAATAAAAAATTCAAAAATCGAATTCTGGGGTTATTTTGGTTTTTGGGGGTGCATACCCCCGAACCCCCCACGCCCAGGTATGGATACCCCCATACCCCCAGTGTGCATGTGTGATGCAAATAATAAGTACACAAAGGGTGGAGATCGAAAAAGAGTCGTAATCAATTAAACAAACGCACTCTCAATTCGTCGATCTCGTTCTTCTTGGTTAAACGGTCAAAGGAACTTTTGACCAAATCGAAACCAAATATTGAAGATATTAAATTAGCGGATACCGAATGCAACTGATTATCGACTTCGCTGTTCAAATATACTAAAGCGGCGAGCTGTAAGGGCAAATTAAATACATAGCGATGATTCAAAAGACTGATATGTAGCGAAATTTGGAAGGTGAATGAATTACCAATAAAGTAAACTAAAATTTGTAAACTGATGCAACAGCCCTACTGTAGTAAAAACAAAGATATCACTTATGTAATTTTCTTCAACTGCAGCCTTGCTGAAACAACTTCTGTATTTTTTCATGTGCGCCGATCATAGCCTCGTAAAATAGGACAGACATCAGCCGATCGGTATAACAAAACAATGGAGTGAAAATTACAATATGAACTGCTAAAAAAAGTTGTGACGTGTGGAAAAACCTAGTAGTCTAAAACAAATTGATCAATTTCCTTTTTATGCCGTAAAATTTATTATAAATTGCCAGATTTCTCCAAGATTGATATTGCTGGCCGGCCTCTAAGAAATTCGGTGGAATTTCAACTTTAAAAAACACTTTTCTCAGTAAGCAAGAGATGGCTGATACACGTGAAAGATCTACGCCAAAGAGACTACAACTGATACCTCCTGGTCTTTTTTCGAATCATTCAAAAACTTGATATATGTATGAATTAGCCTAAAAAGTTCCAAAAAATCATTGTTTTTGCGTTTTTTCAGGCACGTTTGAAAGCCGATAATTCTACCCGTATTCATATTTCCGGGAATGTTTTAAGTTTGCGCGTTAGAGACCAGTACAGGCTGCTGTCAAAAAAAATTTAGTTGCATATATCATCGATCGAGCTAAAGTATACTTCAAAGTCAAAGCTAATAAAAAACAGTTATAACCTAAAAAATCGAGACTACTTTTTATAAAATTTGGCAGGAATGCGTCTCGTAAAGCTTTACGTGACGCCCGATAATTTGTTTTCCCGCAAATATAGGCATCCCCTGAAAATGCTAAAAACTTCGATAATAACCTAAAAACAGACCAATGGGATGTTTTAATTGTTTTCATATTTGACCTGCAAAAAAGGCTAGAATTATAAATTAAGGATCCCGAATTTTGCAATTTTACCCCCTCCCCACCTGAAATTTTGACCTCGGCAAAGTAGGGCTCGATTAAACAAGTTTATAGATTGAGGTGGTTGTATAGTACATATGTACGTGCAAAATAATTAAAAATTGATTTTTCATGACCATACAACTTTTTTCACGAAGCCAATTTTAAAAGGCATTTATCAAAATAAACATTTTGGTATCTGGTTTAAAATGGATGATAAGGACGATGTGATAATCCGAAACTGTAAGATTTCGACACGTTTATTCTCAAGAAAAATGAAACAAAAAACAATGTATATTAGCTCGGAATCGCCGTTATGACCCACAGAGAGGATATTAAATAAGTGCATGTTTGCTTCGTTCGTACCAATATTCGCGTTTACGATATATAATGCTTAGTCTTCTAATACGATAAGGCGTTACGTTACGTACATGGCTTACTTTTAAAGCCAGATCTTCATTTTTCATACCTATCGTAGTTGTAACGATTGCTTCCCTTAATGTAAGCAAATGTTCTGATAATCGAACAACTTCAAAGAATCGATTAAGCCATGATAACTTTACAGAAAAGAGAAGCATTTTTTCAGATTTTCGCCAGCGCGCTTAATTATCAGCTTCGTCAATAAGTGCAGCAAGAAGTCAGAAATGGCACTGCGTGATCGAAAGGTGCTGTATTGCGGAAATTTTTTGCAAAGAACATCTAAAAATAGCAGCTAGCTTTGACAATTATTTATACTTTTGACTTTTGAATCATTAAGAGCTCCTGAATTTTCGCCGTTTTCAAACACTTCTGGTCGATGAAAGATCAAAAGTATGCATGAAATTCTTAGTGGCGGATCTAGAATTTTCCTAGGGGTGGGCGGTACACCAACTTTTCCTAAAACAGTCAAAATTTGATCCGAATTTTCGCCCTTCATATGCGAAATAGCGTTTTTTCTGTTTTACCAAAACTACTTTTATTTGAAATCATTCTTAACGCAGCATTTTCTCGAATTTTGGAATTTTATACAACAATTTTATGCTAAAAATCGTCAAATATCTTTGACATTGACAAAAATCCGGCGCAGACCGCTGGAAAATTTGATTTGAGAAATTTCGGCGGCTTAAAAATAGAATAAATCTATGCTGAATTAGCTGTCTCTGCACTTGAAGATTTAAAGCCTAGTTCATGAGCAAAAAATAACATTTAGGTCGCTAAGAAAGTGAATAACTGACGAAAACATTTGAGAAATTATGATCACAGAAACCCATATTCATTACAAATTACACATTTATTCTTTATCTCGTCGTCTATTTTAAGCCAAAGGGGTCCGCCCCGGGAATTCTCGTGTCTCGTGAAGATTGTATTTCTTTTGAACGTTGCATTGCATAGCATAAAACAGACTAAATTAAATTCGGAGCTCGTGCGTTTCAAGCGTTCTTTTAGTTACTCTGGCATGAAAATATTAGATTTTCGAGATTTGCGCGAATGGTTTTTTAAGGATGCGTAAAAGGCAAACTTTCAAAAATTCAGCAGTTGCGTTCTAAGCATTAAAGCATCAAAAAATTTTCGCGCATAAAGCGATTTTAGATAATGAATGAATGAATGAATGAAAGAATGAATATTTTATTAAGAAGTCAACGAAACAGATAAAATAGATTAAGCTTACAATCAGGCCCGTATCCAGGATTTTATCTCGGGGAGTGAAGGGGGGCAAAAGCATGAATTAAAGACGATTTTTAAAGTCCACAGAGCTCCACACTTTGCAAATTTTGCTAGCGAGGTACCTTAAATATGATGAGAATCTAACGAACAACCTCCCTCTTAGACTGGGTAGTCTGGGTGGCGTGCTCAAACGCCGCCCCCCCTCCCCAAGCGGGGTCCAGGGCAGAGCCCCGGAAAATTTTATAAAAAGAGGACCTTGAAGCTTAATCGTGACAATAAAATTTTTATAAAACCGGCTTAATTTTGGCTCTGAAATCAGCCTCAAAATTGTCAAAGTTCATCACCAAAATTCAATATCATTAACAGCAAAATTATGTCATTCTCGCTTCTTGTTCGGGTCTTATCTTCTGCGTAAAACCTGTAAAAAAGTAAAACCCTAGAATGTGCAAAAATACGAAGAATTTTTTTCGAAATTTTTCACAAAAATTACAAAAAAAAACACCTCATTTTTCACCCAAATTTTGTCTGAAATCAAAAATAAATGCTATATTCGTTATCAGCGTGCAAAATTCCCCAGAAAATGATAATTTTGGAAGAGAAAATTTGTAAGCATTTCTATCCTATCTAAACTGCATAAGTGCCGTCTTTTTTTATCAAAGTTGTATTGTATCCTCTTTTAAATCTGTTTTTCCCAGACGTTGCAATAAATGCTTCAATTTGGTTTGAATTAAATTTTGAAATTTCAACTTCCACTCTAAAACGCATTTCTACATCGCACAAATTTTCCACATATGCCAACTCAGGCAAAAAATTTTCCACCAATGATAACCCTACCCTAAAAATTTTTCATTTCCCAGAATTTTGGTTGACAAACAGACCAAAAAGTGGATAAAAGCGGAAGGTTTAAAATGACATTACTGTATCGGCAACAGGGTTGCCAAGTGCTCTTGTCAAAAAACGGCTAATATTGAGAACATAGTGACCTTCTAGAAATTAACTTTGCCTGGTTGATTTAATCTAATTAAGGGTCAAGGAATTCAAATCTGAAAGAATTAGGTGGCGGTCGGCATTATTGACCGAGTTACAGGCTGTTGAAGTTCATGTGTTTAAGAATAGGTGAAAAGTAAGCTCTGCCATTGAAAATGTTTCGGATTAGTCCCCGACTGTTTTTTTTTGTACGAGCCTCTTTGTACATGTACAAAGATTTCCAGAAAAGTCTTTGTACGAGCGAAAATTTTTTTGTACATATAACGTATTGATATGCAATTGAATGTACACATTTTTACATACTACTAGATTGTTATCCGTGACCCACACGCTTCGCAAAAGGTGTAACTTTGTCCTAAATTCGGCTGGTTATATTAGTTCGGCCCGAAACGCCGAAAATTTCATAGGTCTTAAGCCCGAAACATACTTCATGCGGCGCGGCAAATGAGCGCAAATTCGCCGCAGCGGTCGCTGCGCCGAATTTGCGCTGACCCATGGCATACTTCCTGGCGCCGTGCGGCGGGCAGGCGAGTTTGCCACACCGCATTCAAGGCATACTTCAAGCGGCCCAAGGCATACTTCCAGCGGCCGCCGCGCTGCAACTTAATTCACTGAAGTCCAATTTTTTTGCCTCTTTTAATGGTATACTCACTGCGTGGTGAGAGGCAAATAATGTCTATTTTTAGCATTTTTTCGAATTTTTTCCGCTGTGCCGCAGAAGTTCAAACGTTTGGACTTTCCTCGCGAATGCTAATGAGGTGCGCCGGCATCGACCTGCTCTGAATCTATAATGAAGTACGTATCTACCTGAGCGCAAACGATCTTCGTCGATTTTGAAATGTCATTGAAGTACGTATGTGGCAGTACTGGATTTGTACGTTTTTGATCGGACTTTCTCCAATTTGTTTTGTAGCTTTTAATTATTGCGTACATACCTGTCTTTTGGATAAATAGTGTTAAAAATTCATGCAGGATGCAAGACGTTCAGTCATTGATTCCGGAAGTTTTGTCGTTTCTTGTAAAGAAAAGGTGCATGAATCCTGAATACTTCTGTCTGACCACTCAGTTGTGTGATTTTATTTTTGCTGTACGCATTTTTTGCTTAGGATCATGGATTTTGATACAACACTGATAAATGAGGTGCAGAATTTTCCTGCAATAAACAGATAACAAGCAAGTGTGAAACAAACTTCCTCCTCCATATCGTGTGATTCTGCTAACCAGTCGACATCATTGGTACATGCATACATATATACATGGTGTCCTAACATGGTAACCTACATTGTAAATGCATAAATGAATTTAAATGAGCTTTCGCCGATTTAAAAAAATCGATTATGAAAGAAATCAACGCGCTATCATTGCAGCAATTACAGCGCGGAGTATGCCAACATCGAGCGAAGCGGCAGCAAAGCGGCGAAGGGTCGCCCAGTTGGCGCCAGGATTTTTTTAGCGCCACCCCCATTTGCGCAGCCGCTAATGGCCAGGATAGAGCGTTTGCGCGCGGAGCTTCTCATTAGCGCACCAAAAAACCTTTAAATGCTTGGCGATAGGCAAAAATAAGGGCATTTTTGAACTTCTGATGCGCTCCATGTACTGCTGACTGACAATAAATTCTGGCAAGAAATTTAAAAAATTCTTACTACTGGTTCCAACTCGAACAAGAAATCTAATGGTAAAAATATCAATTTGATACCTGATTTCTCATTGCCTTGCCTATACTAGACTGAGCGATTTCTTCAAGCTGTCTTTGCAGTTTGCACTCAATTTTCGTGTATTGCAAAATGCAACCGCTATACAGAAACCAATAATTAGATGCAAAGCGCCCAAAATTTTGGCATCTTCTCAATGTGTATCTCAAGGCTGGGCTATTTCAAAGATAAATTTAAAATGAAAACAATTAATTTGGCACCATGCACCACAAAAACAAGGATTCATTACTGCAAAGATGCTAAAGCAGGGATTCGCTTATGATGAAACAGGAAAGCGGTGGTTGGCAAACACAATTAATTCATTCTTAAGAAGTCGGCGCCAAGCGCCGAAAAATTTTAAAAATTTTTAAATCAAAATGCAATATAAAATGTTTGAATTTCTAATTTTTTGCCCAAAAAAGCCTTTGCGCATGGCGCTAATGAACGAAATGTCCCATTAGCGCAGGGCGGGTTTCCTTTGCGCCGCGCTAAAAAAAAAAACAGTGGTTGGCGCCATTTTTTTCTTGCCCGCGCGGCGACTGCGCCGCGTGAAGTATGCCTAGAAGATGCAAAGCGGCAGATGAATTTCGCCACGCCAGTTTTGCGCCATGACATCACATTTTTGGATATACTGTGGCCGCAAACCCCTTTGCGGCGCAAATCGCGTGAAGTATGTTTCGGGCTTTAGGTTGAAATTACACATAAACTTCGACTCAGCAAGTTAAAATGACTTGTGTTACACAATTATAAATAATAAGCGGTTGCAATGTGCTGACTGAATCTCATAATAGACACCAATTTGCTTATGAATTTAATGCAACACAAAGATGAAAGAGTCAAATTTATCTTCAAACGGCAGAAAACAGTGCAAAGTTGTTTAATAGTTCTTTTTTCTGCATAAAATCTTTATAAAACAGTGGAAATAGATGTAAAAGATGCTTCAATCTGTACAAAGATGCTTACAGATAGATTTTGGAGTGTTAAATGGCTGCGCTTGGAGCTAAATAGAATGTAATTATGATACTCGGCGTGAAGCGCTGAAAATTTTTAGAAATTTTGTAAAAAAATACTCCAAAAAACGTTAAAATTACTATTACTTTGCCCCAAAAAGTCTTGGTACATTGTACAAAGATGGCTCCGAAAATCTTTGTACGAGCCTCAAAATCTTTGTCTTGTACAAAAAAAATGGTTGGGGGACTGTGACTAAGCGGGGTTACCAATGTCTTAGACTTAGGCTCACTTATGTGCATTCACATTGATGCCAGAGCATGGGCTAAGCCTGAGATAAATGCAGCAAAAAGTGCGGAGCGGCGGAGCAATTTTCGCTCCATCTATGCCTTAGGCTTAGCCCATATCTGGCATGGCATCAATCTGGGCAGTAATTATTTGCAGTCAACTGCGGGTAATATAGCACACAATGTAAAATTATATGCAGTCAAAAACCAGCGGCCTAGACTGCAGGTAATATAGCACACAATGTAAAATTTTATGCAGTCAAAAACCAGCGGTCTAGACTGCATGCAATATAGCACAATGTAAAATTATATGCCATCAAAAACCAGCGGCCTAGACTGCAGGTAATATAGCATACAATGTGATATTATATGCAGTCAAATTGAATGCATATTGATATGGCAAGCTGGCGCTTCACTCGCATTTTAACCTGTAGTAGATGGTTATACAAGGAACTTATATTTGAGATGGTTTGGGAGATTTGTTTCCTGACTAGGGAATGTTTTTTTGCGCTGCATGGGTAGCAGCTTCTATACATAGCTGCCTAGCACGTTTTGATGGGTTAGCGTAAGCTCTGGTCCTGCATGATCGATATTGAGTAGCTGTTGCTGTTCTTGTCCTCATTCAGGGAAATTGTTTTACTGTAGTAGAAATAAAATGCTTCGATATGTACGCACCTACAGGAGAGTACATAGGTGCATGCCTATGCATTGAGTGTCTATATAGGTACTTTATTTTTAGCCATTTTTGCCATTTTCTTGCACTTAAAGCACCTAATTTTATAGCTGTTATTGTTGACAATTGATGAAGCATTTTATTTCCACTACAATAAAACAATTCATCAGAATAAGGACAAGAACAGAAACAGCTACTTAGTATCTATCATGCAGGACCAGAGCTTACGCTGGCACATCAAAATGCGCTAATGGGTGACTGGGCAGCTATTGGAGCTGCTACCCATACAGCGAAAAAAACGTTCTCTAGTGAGAAAGCAAATCTGCCGGACTATCTCAAATAAAAGTGCCTTCTAAAACTATCTACTACAGGTTAAAATGCGAGCGAAGCGCCAGCTTCCCATATGAATATGCATTCAACTTGACTGCATATAATATCACATTGGCTATTCCTTTGCCTGGTGCACACCCACCTTTTGTGTGTGCACACGTTTGGTACCTACAGTATGTGCATAAGCTGTATTATAAATGAGTGTATGATAGTACTTGTGCTGCTGTTTTTTGAAATATACAAATACGTTCACAAAGTTATGCACATACTTACTTTTAACATATACATGCATAGGTATGTACATACATGGGATAAGTTCTATAAATATTTGCATGCCTTTTGTCAGCTCGCTCAGTTTGATCAAGAAAAGCCTCTAAGTCGTGACCAATAGTTGTTGTTCTCATTTCCACCTCCTTGTAATGCAATATATGTATGTAGTCTGCCTGTCAGCGATATCAGCACCTGCAAAAACAGACCTACATATATAAATAAGATTACTGTGGTCTTTTTAACCCCGGCTCGGTGCATGAAATCGCTCAACATTAGAACACCCTTATTACTGTAGTGCCCGACTTCATTGTTACTCAATGGCTGGCAGTTGATTTCATCGAACACTGAAGAAATCGGTTATTTTTTCACAGCAAAATACAAAATTCATGTCATGCCATAAAAATATTATTACTGTAAGCCATATTTAATATATAGAACATTATTATTGTAAGGCCTGCAAAAATAGATGTAGTGAACATAAGATTACTGTAGTCTTTTTTAACCCTGGCTTAGTGCATGAAATCGCTCAACAATAGAACACCCTTACTACTGTAGCGCCCGACTTCGTAGTTGCTTAACGGCCGGTGATTGATTTCGCCAACAGTGAAGAAATTGAAACACCCGTCATCATGCACAACTCCTTAGCGTAATGTAAAAAATAATATTACTGTTAGACATATACATACATGCAGTTAATGTTTTAGCCTTATGTTGCTCGGTTTATAGTGTTTTTATTACTGTAACATCTAAAGCGTTTTAATTCAGTTTAAAAATGTCGCAAGTGAAATCAGCGTATTTGAATTAGTGATCGACTGGGGCCCCGGCCCGGCAATCCCCGGCCATTTTTAAGCATCCCCGGCCCCGGCCGGGGCAGGGTCAAAAAATGGCCGGGGAAAAATTTAGTGTAATTCGTATTTTGTACAGGCTGTGATACTGACACTTATTTATCAATGGGCAAGTGTTAATTTTGAGAACTGTACTGATTAGACCATTGTATACTTACTTAGTCCTTGTTATAACTTTGCTACTGTGTATAAATGAGCTTTTACTTAATAGATGTTCAGGAAAATCTGCATGTTTTCGATTCCTCTACTTAATTTATTTAAACTAAATGCTACTTTTTACTCATTCATTCATAGCTATGGCTAAAAAATTTAGAGATAACAAATACGTTCTATTTCTAGTTGGAAATTGTACGTTTTCAACAAAGTATTTTTACAAAAAACACTTTTACATTCAATTGAATGGGAACTGCGTGCTTTAAAGCGCGTTTCTTGTGTAATAGTTATTAGGACAGAGATTAATTATAGGCGAATATAAACTACACTGCACAATTGCGTCCGATCCGATAAACTAAATATGTCTCAAATAGTTTCCTAAGGTCCAGAGTTGAGGGAGGGGTGGAATCAAAATTGGGGGACCAGAAAATTAAGTGGTGGACTATTATTAGCCGGCTCTATTTTGTTGTACGAGCTTCTTGTGCTTGTACAAAGATCTCCGAGAAGGTCTTTGTATGAGCTATAAATTTTTGTAGCTATTTTATATAAATATATTTTTAAACATACACATTTTCGCATACTATAAGTATGTGACAGTATTTTTTGTTCAATGTACCTTTGTATATGCATGAACAAAGATGGTCCCCAAAAGTCTTTGTACATTTTGTACACATAAATTTTTGGTTACTATAATATGGTACAGTGGCGATTTTAGTGTGGTAAAATAGGGTCTTTTAACTTTTGATTGTATATTTTAGCTAATTTCTGGGTTTCTAACGCCAAAAATTACTAAAATTGTCTCATACGGCGCGAAGCGCTTAAAATTTGACATTCTTCCATTCTAAATACAAATTTTGCCATATTAAAGATATATAGGACAGACAATTTTTCATATCGGAGCGAAGCGCCGAAAAATTTTCGGAATTTCACACCTTTTTACAGTCTTTATCTTCCCAAAAATCTTTGTACATGTACAAAGATAGTCCTGAAAAGTCTTTGTACATCGGGAAAAATCTTTGGCGAATACAAAAAAAAACACTGTTTTGTACATGCAAATTTTTGTATACTCTAATATGGTACAGTAATGATTTCAGTGTGGTAGAACATAGTTCTTCGACCTTTAGTAGTGTATTTGGCTAATTTTTGGGTTTCTTGATATTTGACATTTTTCCATTTTTCCATTCTAAGCGTAGTGTTGCTTATTACAAGATTTAATTCGCATATTACAATTTTTGTAATATTTCTGATTTTGTAGTACAAGTTGTTTTAGCTTTCTCAGTCGAGTTTTATGTGTGAATTCCATCAAAAGCTCATAAAAATTTTGGCACTTCGCGCCGAACTAATATCAACTGAATTCAGGCCGAATTATCACATTTAGAAGCACGGTCTTTTCGTATTTGGCTAAGACTTTTGCTGATGTACAAAGACGTTTCAGGACCGTCTTTGTACATGACAAAGATTTTTGAAGAACAAAAACTGTAAAAAGGTGTAGAATTCCTTGTTGCAAATTCTACCATTCTAAAGATTTTCAGGGGGTAAGCGGCTGCAAAAATGGAGCCGCTTACCTCCCTTCCCCTAAAAACGGCCGAGAAATATACATGTGACAGGGAGTCTGGGCCATCCCCCATCCACGCTTTGAAGCTCCGAACTTCCTTGAAAGTCAGAAAATATTTGACCACCCTCCCCCGTTTTTTGGCAATTCTAAAATAATATATCACTTCGTGAAATTCTTATAGTAGGTACACTTTTGCTAAATTCAAAAGGTTTTCACCAAAAATCGTCTGACAGTGACTTGTGTCTTGGGCCCTGAGGGGGTAATACCCCTCCCCTTATGGGAATGTGTGATGTCTCATTTATTACATCCAATACCTATTGCATCCAATCGCTACAGCAGCAGTAGCAGTAGCGAAGATTCAAATGATATAGAGTTTGCTAATAGCAGCGACATAGAATTTATCGATGATTCAGACAATGAAACACTGGACTAAATTTGTTTCTTGTGACATAAATAGTAATAAAACTTGATATGAAAAGGCACACCTAACTTTGCGCTTGCCATTTACTACTGAATGGAGCAGTCACTCATTATTTCTTTTCCTATGCCCACCCCAAGTATGTGTTATGCAATATTTTCCTTGTCTGACCCCGGCCAGCCCCGGCCCCGGCCCCGGCCGGGGCCGGGGATTTTTTCAGCCCCGGTACCGCCCCGGCCCTGGCCAAAAAAGTCGCCCCGGTCGATCACTAATTTAAATATATCAAAAAAAACAGCGGCGCAAGTACTATCATACGCTAATTTATAAAACAGCTTATGCACATACTGTAGGTACCAAACATGTGCACACACAAAAGGTGGGTGTGCACCAGGCACAGGAATACCATCACATTGTGTGCTACCTGCAGTTAACTGCAAATAATTACTGCCCATCAATCCGAATCCGCAAGCAATTGCTGTCGTCACTCGTCACAAATTGAAAACTGGAAAAGGAATTTTTTTCAAAACATGCAGAAAAAAATGAAAAAAACCGCATTCCGATCGATAAAACCACCTTTTTTGAATTCAGCTATGTCGAAAACTTAAGGAAATAAGTAGTATTTTTGACAAAAAAAACACGAAGGTTACCATGTTCTCAAAAAATTCCAAACCCCCTCCCCAACCAATAGTTAAGCATAGGCGCCAAAAAACCTTTATCGCTAAAAATTGCCTCCAACGGCCTTAAAGAACCCCAAAATAGATGAAATTCACCAATTTGGCAAGTGGCATGGCATGGCACAACCCTGATTGGAATGGAATGAATTACTACTGCCTCGAAGAACAGTAAACCTCAATATATAACTTCTTTATGCAAATCGATCAACCTGCTTTTCAATATGCTATAAATCATATCAGGTGGAGTAAACCACTACAATGTTGCCAGATCAAATTTTCGAAAACCACTAAAAAAATTACCCAAATGAAAAAAACTCATATTAAAAAATGCTTTGATAAACAATTAAGTCGATAAAACGCATACAAACGTGCTGGATGCACTGAAAAACATTTGTGCATTTTCCACCGCGCCACATCTTTTGCAGCCAAGAATAAAAACCATTTTTTCTGAATTTTTCGTTTTTTAGTTGAAGAAAAATGTTTAAAATGGATGTTTTGCGCAACAGTTTTTGGATTCTTATTTCTCATAATAAAACGTGTATAACGTTGACCAATTCAAGCGGGCTTACGCCTAGCTAAAGCAAAAGCTCCGAAATTTACAAATGCTTTCTTGAACAACTTTCCTATGATATTCATGCATTTTTTGTTCAAAAAATGAATTCAGCTAAACAGCATAATACAATTCTTTCAAATAAAATTAATCGAATCGATGGCGACTGTTCATTAAAGCACTACTATACTTGACTATGAGAAAAAGTATGGTTTAAAGAAATCAACATATTTTCCTTTCTATTGGTTAGAAATCGCTAAAAAATATCTTGTCAGATGCGCAAGGTAATACAGGTGCTAATATGAAGTACTCGTACTTGGAGCATCCATTGTTTACTGTTGTAAGCACACCTGGGCGTGGGGGGGGGGGTTTGGGGTATGCACCCCCAGAAACCAAAATACCCCCAGAAATCAAAATACCCCCCAGAATACGATTTTTGAAATTTTTTTTCGTTTTTTTCGCAATTTTTTGATGCCAATGGATAGTGCTTGATGAGAAACGTCGAAAAGTGGTGTTTTTATCGCCATACCACCATTTTAAGACCATTTTTGACCTTCAAAAAAATCTTGCACCCCCCCAGAATTTTCTTGCTGCCCACGTATGGTTGTAAGTGAAAAACCACTTTGAAGTCCGATGCCGAATTTTTACATTTTTTTGTTGTTTTCCTGCATTTTTGATGCAAATTCCTACATATTTCGCTTACACATACTTTATTTAATGAGACTCGCGGTCCATTTAGCTATAAAAAGAGCTATTATAGTTGGAATTAGGACTGGTAAACACACCTGGGCGTGGGGGGTTTGGGGGTATACACCCCAGAAACCAAAATACCCCACCCCAGAAATCTAAATACCCCCAGAATTCAATTTTTGAAAAATTTTTTTCGTTTTTTTTCGCAATTTTTTGATGCCAATGGATAGTGCTTGATGAGAAACGTCGAAAAATTGTATTTTTATTGCCCTACCACCATTTTTAAGGCCATTTTTTGACTTTCAGAAAATCTTGCACCCCCCCCCAGAATTTTTTGCTGCCCACGTATGCTGGTAAACATTGTTCATGACAGGTATATAATGGCGCGCACGCGCTCACCAGAAGTTTGAAAATTATTTTTTCTGATTTTTTTCTGGAAATCATCTTTCCTGGTCAAACTTCTTTATTTTTACTAGGATTAGGCTTAGATTTATGTAAGTGGTAGCCAGGGATTAAAAAAAATCCAGATTTGAATATTTTGAATGTTGGGTTTTTGGGTTTTTGTGGGTTTTTTCTTGGTTTTTTTGGGTTTTTCTCTGGTTTTCTGGGTTTTATTGGATTTTTTATGGAAATGATAGCTAGAGCTACATACAGTAGCTGGGAATACTTCCAACGCTGCAAGACATTAAAGTTTTGGGCTCCATATCAAATTTTTTTCACTACATATGTAGCTCAGATAATGTGTGTACATATGTAGGTGATTACTGCAAACATTATGTATGTACATTGTGTAGGTACGGTATACATATGTATGTAGGTACATACCTACTATACCCATATTTTATTGTATTGTAACAAAGCCGATACATTCAACAGCTAACAGTCTTATTTTACGTTCGTATATTTATGCTTAAGCTAGGTATTTATTAGGTATACCGCCCATTTTCTATATTCGTAATTCCGCCTACTATTTGTTGCTTAAATACTACCCGCTCTCTAGTAAATAGCCCAGTCCAAGAGAGCTCCACTAATACGTAGCTTAGGATCGATGCTGGCCAGCTAGCTGGCCAGCTACATAGTGTAAGCTTACGATGTGGCATATGTGTGATTACAGTAGGATATTATTTAGCTCACGTTAAACTATGTATTGAGGGCCATGGGTCGAAACGTGCATCGCCCATGAACGATTGATATTACTAGTCTTATGATTGTGAATTCTGATAGTAATATTCCCAGGATAATGATTGATAAGCGAACTTTATACCACTAGACGAATTAACCCCAAATGTAAGGAATCACAAAACCTTAAACCTTACATTTTCAAGCAGAAGAAATTAATGAAGCTTGGTGTATTCAATTTGTGCGCGTTGTAGATACTGTACATCTAAAATGTTGAATAAGCAGTAAAAAGGTTGTGAGCATACGTGGGCAGCAAGAAAATTCTGGGGGGTGCAAGATTTTTCGAAGGTCAAAAAATGGCCTTAAAATGGTGGTATGGCGATAAAAACACCATTTTTCGACGTTTCTCATCAAGCACTATCCATTGGCATCAAAAAATTGCTAAAAAAACGAAAAAAATTTCAAAAATTGAATTCTGGGGGTGTATTTTGATTTCTGGGGGGGGAGTATTTTGGTTTCTGGGGTTGCATACCCCCCAAACCCCCCACGCTCAGGTGTGGTTGTGAGGCTGAAAGCTGAACATTTGCATAATAGAACATAAATACGATCCATCAAATTTGTAGGAATGTTTGACAAAAGTTTGCCAGGTATAGGTTTGATTTTTCATACCTACACAGCGCCAGTCGAAGCAAGCTCTCTTCATAATGTGGTAGGGTTTTTGCTTGCTTACGCCCGGATCATTAGAACCAATTGCTTGAAAATTTTGTAGCGAATGTTTTTTTCGATGTACGCCTTTGATTAATATAAAGATTGCATGGAATTAACATTTGAAATTTGTAAATGTAGGACGAACCTGCATTTACGAGCTTACTTAAGCCCGAATCTTAAGCTCACGCGCACATCCGAGGGTTAACGCCCTAGGTTGGGGTCGCTACTCGCTACGCTAACCTGCTGGCGGACTCGGGGGTAAGTGCCCGGCCTGTTGATTAAAGGCCCTGCTATACTTCGCCGCGCGGTGCCGCCACACCTGGGCGTGAGGGGGGGGGGTTTGGGGGGTATGCACCCCCAGAAACCAAAATACCCCCAGAAATCAAAATACCCCCCCCCCAGAATTCAATTTTTGAAAATTTTTTCGTTTTTTTCGCAATTTTTTGATGCCAATGGATAGTGCTTGATGAGAAACGTCGAAAAACGGTGTTTTTATTGCCATACCACCATTTTAAAGGCCATTTTTTGACCTTCAAAAAATCTTGCACCCCCCCCCCTAGAATTTTCTTGCTGCCCACGTATGGGTGCCGCGCGGTGCCGCGTGGCGCCGCGTGGCGAAGTAGCTTCTATCGCCGCGTGGCGCCCATACGTGGGCAGCAAGAAAATTCTGGGGGTGCAAGATTTTTTGAAGGTCGAAAAATGGCCTTAAAAATGGTGGTATGGCGATAAAAACACCATTTCTCGACGTTTCTCATCAAGCACTATCCATTGGCATCAAAAAATTGCGAAAAAAACGAAAAAAAATTTTCAAAAATTGAATTCTGAGGGGGTATTTTGATTTCTGGGGGGGGGTATTTTGGTTTCTTGGGGGTTCATACCCCCTCAAACCCCCCCGCCCAGAGTGTGGTGGCGCCGCGTGGCGCCGCATAACATGGGTTGCGCTGCTATACTTCCACACGGCGCCGTGCGGCAGAAAAAAATTTATTGTTGCAACTGCAGCAAAACAGCAAAAAAATAAAACATGTGTAAACTGTATACTGTATTCTGTGTCAAGAAAACTCTGATGACCTCGTCTATTTATGATTTTTCGATTTTTCTTCTCTTTCCTCTTCTAAGTTTTTTTCTTTTCTTCTTCTTCTTTTTGTTTTTTTTTCTTCTTTTTCCTTACCTTTTTGATGTAAATTTTCGTTTTATAATCCTGCCTACTTATTCTGTTTCATTTAGACTTTTGCGCTTCATAAAACATGTAACCTCCACACCTGGGCGTGGGGGGTTTGGGGGGGGTATGCACCCCAGAAACAAATACCCTCCCCAGAAATCAAAATACCCCCCAGAATTCAATTTTTTGAAAATTTTTTTCGTTTTTTTCGCAATTTTTTGATGCCAATGGATAGTGCTTGATGAGAAACGTCGAAAAATGGTGTTTTTATCGTCATACCACCATTTTTAAGGCCATTTTTCGACCTTCAAAAAAATCTTGTATCCCCAGAATTTTCTTGCTGCCCACGTACTGGTAACCTCTCATAATATAATTATTTTTAGGTACACTTGTGCTATTTTACGTGTCCTTTTTGTTTCTTTCTTACTAATAGCATGATTCACGCTCCTCTATATCTGTCTTCCTTTCTTCTTTTTTTCAATATTTGCTTGGTTATTTATTTTTATATTTTTTTCATCTTCTCCTCATTATTTCTTTTTGTTTATTTCTTTTTGCTTCTTTCTCGTATTGATGACTTCTTACTATATAAGTGAAAAGGGTATAGGTCAACGATTGTGCACATTAAAAACTGTACTTATTTTCGGTTTCAGCATCAAGAAAACAAGTTTTGAAAGGCGTAGAGACACACATTTTCGCACACAGACATCTTAAAAATCGATTATATATTCAATTTTCACGCTTTCACGTATGCATAAACATCAGTACATAATGAAAACTGCTAAAATCAAGCTTTCCCTCATAAATACATGATAAATATAGGCCGCCGCGTCCCACCGTGTGGCAAGTTTGAACAGTGTTCAAACTTCAATTTATCTGCCACGCGGCGTCGCGCGGCGCCACGTTTGGAAGTATAGCAGCACATTTTGTCAACGCGGTGCCACGCCTGGCGCCTTGCGCGGCGGGAAGTTAGCAGGGCCTTTGGTACCTAAATAAATTGAGTTCCCCAGAAACCTAATTGAGGGCTCAAAAAGATTATTATTTTACTTGTTTTGGGACCGAATTCCGGTGCTTGAAAATATTTAAGGTTCCTAATGTCGTGTAGCACAAGGACAGAATTCAACAGCACGGAAATTCGAACCGAGCCCAATCATCGTTAAAAAAATTAATAATTTTTATAATATTTTTGGACAGAAAAGTTATGAGACAATAAAAAAGCGAAGGCATGGAGAATACATGCTGTCGTCTGTCGTGTTACGCTAATATGTTAAATAAAACAATATATTTAGCAGGGGCGCAAAGCCCAGTCAAAAGACATACAATTGGTTTGCCGATTGGCTTACGAAAACGAATGATAAAACAAAAACTTGGGGGCAAAAATACGCGTACCTACTACGTACAAGAAAATGATGCGACGTTTGCAGCCAAGCAAAAAGACGGCACTTCGCGGAGACTTACTCGACACAAGGCATCAAAGAAAAACGGCACAGCACAGATGGGCTGGCGAAAAAGCTGAGTCGAAAAAGACTTTTTAAAATCGTAATAAGTGCCGAAAACTGTGCTCGCACGCAGTTTTAAACGAGACGCAAAAAGAGGCGTATCAACAGGAACAAAGAAAGATAAAATGGATCTACGAATATGACAATAGGCCTAAGACAGGCACAAATATGAGACACACACATATATGATCTTTAAGTACACGTAAGATATGATAACACACATAACAATTCGTACTCAAGTCGCATTAAGCGCGAGTGCCCATTTTTCTATCTCAGATTTTGATTGAAAATATGCGTGGGAAAGGAATGAAAATATATGAATTTTTAGGTGAAGGTGGTCCTGGGCGAGCTGCTTAAGCGTTACGCTTAACGGTCGCGTATGTGCGTATGGAAATTGAGCACAAAAATGTACATCTGGGCAATCAGCATAGGTGGGCAGCACCGAAATTCAGTGGGGGGGTGGTGAAAAATTTTCAAAGGTCAAAAAATGGTCTTAAAAGTGGTCGTATGGCGAAAAAACACCATTTTTCGACGGTTCTCATCGAGCACTATCCAATGGCATCAAAAATCGCTAAAAAAACAAGAAAAAGTTTCAAAACTTGAATAATTCTGGGGGTATTTTGATTTCTGGGGAGGTATTTCAACTTCTGGAGGGTGCATACTCCCCAAACCCCCCACGCCCATGTGTGGCAATCAGTCGTTGATGCGTAGGTATATCGTAACGCAAAACAAAAGGATATTCGCGTTGATCCAACGCGACGCAACGGCGTGTAGAGGGATCTCTACAAATTTTTTTAACATGCCTGCTGGAATTTGCAAATGGCCAGGAAAAATCTGGAAAAAGTAAATCGGTTTGCAATGCCTTATCGCTGTATTAAATTAGAAAAGAGTGCAATTAATTTTTTTAAAATTACTTTCACTTAACGTGATTTATGCGCACTAATTGCAGAATTTTGAACGCGAAGGTTCCCGAAATTTTTGAATTAAAGAAATGTCGAAATCGTGGGAAGCACAAAATGCCAGTTTTTAGTTTCCATGATGATTTCATGATGATTTCCATGATGATTTCCATTTCCATTTATAAAATTTTTTAAAAAGTATTAATATTTTTCTATTTTAATTAAGTTTGTTTGGAGGAACGTCCCCCTCATTGATATAAGAATCGATATGTTTCTTATATTGATTTAGACCGTTTCTCAAAGTATAAATGACTACAGCTTAGTTTTATACAAATTTTAAGCATAAATAGAAATAATATTCGATGTTGCAAGTCAGAGATGTTATCGGCTGCTCTTAGCTAAAGTGAAAATCATTCTAGCATTTTCTCAATAAATACCCAAAGCTTAAAATTTTTTTGTGGAAATTTATTCGCAACGTTTGGCTCTTTTCCGACTGTTTCTGGAAAAATTACGATTTCACCACAATCTCACGAAAAGCACTGTTAGCGGACACCGCATATGCGCATCGTCTTAATTTCATAATATTGTTTCACTTTATTCACATGCACGCAGGACCATAGCCAAGGGCAGGGGGCAAGGGGCATTGCCCCTACCCTCCCGAAACCAAAAGCTTTTCATTTCTCATAAGGGTCCCCCAAAGGAAGAACTAAAAAATTCTCGAAGTGCATTTGAAAGGTCGCCAAAATAAGTTTTTAGCGTACTTCTGAGCTAATAAACACCAAATTTTGGGGTGCTTTTTATAATATTCAAATTTCAATTGACATATAAAAAATATTAAATTTTTCCGTTGCGCCGAATCACTAATTTTCTGGTTGTTTTTCTGCAGGATTACAAATGTATGTAGAAAGTTAAGAAAGTTTATGAACTGGACAATGAGAAATCAGTTTCGCAGATAGTTTAAGCGATACTTTTCTGTGTTTGAGCATGCAATAAACTAAAAAAATGTTAAGAGGTTTTTAAAATTTTTATTCGCCATTGTGTAGAGCTCGTTGAGAAACCTTCAAAAATGCTCTTATTTCTGACTACCTCGTACTCAGTGGCGGATCTAGGATTTTCCTAAGGGGGCGGTATCCCGACTTTTCCAAAAACAGTTGAAAATAGGTCCGAAAATTTGCCCTTAACGCGCGAAATCGCGTTTTTTCGGTGTTTTACATTGTATCCTTTTACATAAAATCACTTTTGACGCAATATTTTTTCGAGAAATTTCAGAATTTTAAACAATTTTGTGCGGAAAATCATTGAATTTCTTTGCCTTTTACTAAAATCTGGCGCGTAGCGCCGGAAAAATTTGTGAAATTAAGGCGGTTAGACGGCTAGAAGCATGATTTACTGCTTGATTTCCTCTTTTTATAGCATTTGATGCGAAACATCAAAATTTTCGATTGAAAATAGAAGAAAATTATGCAAAAATAGAACAGAAAATGGCTTCCAGATCGCCAAGAAATTTAAGAAAATCATTAATAGATATCATCCGGCGCGTAGCGCCGAAAAAATTTGAGAAATTATGGTCACTGACGGCCAAAAATCATTGCAAATTGCATATCCATTCTCTATCTCGCCAAATATTTTTGGCCAATGGGGGGCGGCCGCCCCCGCCCCCCCTCAAATCCGCGCTTGCTCGTACTCGTTCTCGAGACAAACGACTTTCAATTTTTTTTACTCCCTCAAATAAAATCCTATCCATGCGAATTTCGTTTACAATGTTTTTTCGGTACTGAGCGCGATAGCGCTACTCTATAATATACTTGGCCATCCTTTTTTCTTATATGTTTATCACAGCGAGCGCGAATTTGTCCCCCCCCTCACAGCAACAACGGCACACACCTGGGAGGTGTGGTCTTTTTAAAAAGGTAGATAATAGAAAAACTTAGATACCTTTTTTTGTTTACACTCAATACCGAGCTAGTCGTGAGTGTGTAAAGTTTACACCAAAAATTCAAATGATCGGCGGAGGGCCAATGTTTTTAAAATGTTTTCCTTGATTAGTAGCTTACGAATCTGGTCATAAAATTTCTTTACACGCGTTAGTTGTTGCACAGGAGTGTAAATTAGACGGTTTTTTTACTGTTTTCATATGCACAAGCATATCTAACTCAGTTTTACATTCTATGCAGTCTGATTGGTTTCAAAAGGTAGACGGTTATAAAACCTAGAGGAGCCTTTTTTATTTTTTAAAGTAATATTTTCGAATTAAGAGGCGGATTATTGTAAAGAGTCTGAGACAAAAATTTTTTCCGCCCAGAGCGTCGTGAATGATGAATTTTAAAAAAAATGTGCTCCGTAAGGTCAGAATAACGAATCTGACCTTTAAATTTTTCTACAGCCAGTGTTTTTTGAGGTATGAAGAGGTGAACTTTGAATTATACATCTATTTTCCAATGCCGCTAGATAACTCCGTATTGCATATTATTTGATCAAATTTTTCTTATTTCAGAGGTTTTTGACTCGTCTTTGATAAATAATTATTTTTATTATCATAAATGCACTATTTTCAAACTTCGGTGGAATGATGAATATTTTTCAATATAGTATAATTAAGCTGAAATCTTGGCTGCGAGTTGAGTTGGTACAATGGCTGACGCATCCGTTCTCGCATGTGGATTTAAAAAAAGAATAATGGGTTCAAGTTTTCTGAATACTAACTTTTTCATTTTTTTTAATTCTTTTGGCAAAACCATGCACTTCATATGACTTATTCATCTATTTAGGTTCTGCAGATGACACTTTTTGTTTTTTTTGAATTTAGCCTCAGTTCTCGAATAAGAGTGTAAAGAGCGCGAAAATCTGGAGTGAAAAGACACATTTTGGTCGAGTTTTCGACTTGGTTAAGTCTGCCAACAACTCCGGTTATGAGTTTTAAGAAATTTTTTCTGACAGAAATGTTTTACGGATCAAGGGCTATCTTGTGATTACCAGTAAACTTTTTTACAATCAATACAAAGTTAGTACCAGGGGTTTAAACTTTACACTCTGGTGGATGAGTGAAAAAACTGATGTTGTCCAAGATTTCTCTGCCAACTTTTTCGGTCATCAGTTGGGATGAATGGAATAAAATAAAAATAAAGTAACTCCTAAGGGCTACACGTCGAAGCAAGATGCGTTCAAAAAATCGTAATATTGAGTTGTTCATGAGGGGAGGGGTGTAAAAATCGAAATCTGTGGTGTAAAATGGCCAAAAAAAAACAGGTTTCTTTTTACTATTTTGATTTGTAAATTATATCATATATTTTGCGGAACATAAGTTTGGCACATACAAACGTACTACAATCAAAGGGCTACAAACTGGCCCGAATCGAATTTATTAACACTATAGGGCGTAAGGTTCAGATTTTTAAAGTTTACAATGTGGTGGACAGTGGAAGATACGTGTTTGTCCATTTTTGTTCGCCACTTTCTCTGTACAGAAGTCGGGCGAGGTCGAATAGGATAAAAATAAGGTACTTCCTAAGGGGTACGCGTCACAGTTAATTGCGTATGTTTACATCAATATTTAGCTTTTTCGGGAGGTGTAAAGTCAAAAAATGGGGGATTTAAACGTATTTCTGTCTTGTTTTTTTCTGCCAAGTTCTGGGTTATGAGTCTGGACATAATCTCAAGTCTAAAAATGGACCAGAGTGGAGACTTAATTGTTTAATAAATGTTGATCGTAATATCAGAGTAATATCAGAATAACGAATCCGACTGAAATTTTCTTTACACTCTGTGGTTGTGTAAAGTTCACACTGCATATTAACTTTACTTCTAGAGCCTTGCGGAAGCTAAATTTTTTTCAAAATGTTCGACGTAAAATCAGAATTGGGAATCTGACTGTGAGTTTTCTCTACACCCAGTAGTTGTGTAAAGTTTGACTATTCATTTGTTGTTAATATGTAGTTTATACGACAAATTTATTTTACTTCTAAATCTGGGCGTTAGTGTTCCTTACACTTGATATTTGCCTAAAGTTTTGCTGAAAAACTTTCTGTTCAAATAATGTAAGGTTGTCTTGTTAAAAAAGGATAATGCTGATATTAAGAACAATATTGTTTTCCGCTTTCTTGGAATGCTGTCATTATTGTGGCATGTTACTGTATGTGTTTACTGACTGATGTACTCAAATCTTGCTAATTAAAAGTAGGGTACTAGCAAAGAAAATGCTTCAATGGAACGAAAAAGATGAAAATACTTCGAATTGTGGATTGTTACGGATGTAAAAAGAGGGGACTAGGAAAAAGCTACCTAAAGTCGCAAAATCTGATAAAAATCACACTTTCTCTAAGCAACGCAAAAATCGAAGTATATTCTGCGGCTCTTAAAAAACAGTTTTTTTAAAATAATTTTCAAAGTTTCAGAAAAGAGTGTATAAACGAAATTTATTATGTTTATTTTTTAAATTGCTGGCGAGTAGCAACGCTGACTAGCTTCGTATCCTGATTGATAGAAAACTAAGTTGTATTGTAATTAAAGTTGTTTTATTTTGTTATGAGCATTAAAGCAAGCAAAGCAGGGGCCGATTGATTAGTGCACACAATCGTTACGGGCATGCTAGTATACCCACATTTAGTCTGTTTCAAGTCTGCTTATGCGTTTCCTACTGTTTTAAACCAACAATTTCTGCAATTGTCTTGGATGCATCGATGTTTGCTATTTCATTCAATTGGCTTAGAAAGACTGTTAGCTTACTCAATATCATTTCCCATAGCTACTGCATAGCTAACGTGCTGCTGTTTCAATCATTTTTATGGTTAAATATTTATTTTAATCTGTTGGCCGCAGAATATACTTCGATTTTTGTGTTGCTTAGAGAAAGTGTGATTTTTAACAGATTTTGCGAATTTAGGTAGCTTTTTCCTCTCACCTCCTCCTACATCCTCAACAAACCATAATCCCAAGTATATTCATCTTTTTTGTTCCATCTGAGCATTTTTCTTTGCTTACCAATATTTTTGATGTCGTTTTCAATGTTCATTGCATAATGCTTAATATGTCGGTACCGACAATTAGGGGTCGAAATAAAATGATTTTTATAATCATAAACATACAAATTTGTAATAAATCTTATGGTCTGATACAGATAATTAGAGAATCCGTTTATTTGTTTTTAATTTTTTGTAGCTTTATTAAAATTTTTATTTATATTCTGAGCTTGCCCGAATAAACTGAACAAGCAGCTCGAACATTACGAAATCTTAATTAAAAGAATAATAGAAAGTAATTTAATAAATTTACATTTTTTGAAATAAAAATCATTTCCTTATCTTTTTACAAAAAAACCTTAAATATTAACTTTCACAGGACCTGGAAAGCTCAAGTGGAGTATTGTGTCACTCAGTTCTCTTTGGTCTAGGCTAATCTACATTAGGAGTTAATTACGACAATCTTTCTTTTTTGGAACAATGCTGGTGGCGGGGTTTAAAAAATTTCTGGGCGGGGGTGGGGAAATGAAAATTTTCCCGAAAGGGGGAATCCCCCAAACCCCCTCTAAGATCATGTATGCCTGGAAACATTTTTTTACTCGTACAGTTTCAAGAGTAGGAAAAGCCATTTCAGCATAGATTTCTTCTATTTTCAAGCATACCTTTTAAACATTTTGATCTTTCGCGTCAATTCCATTAGATACAGGAAATCGAGCCGTAAATGAAGCTTCTGAACGTCCTTCCGCGTTCATCGATTGTGCCCCGATTCCTCGCGCGTCCCTTTTCCTCGCGCATTCCATTTCCTCGTGCGTCCCATTTACTCGCGTGTCCCTTTTCTTCGAAAATCCCGTTTACTCGTGCGTCCCAGTTGTTCATGTGTCCCATTTCCATGCATGTCCCATTACTTCGAAAATCCCATATGCTCACGCTTCCCATCTCCCCAGAAGGCAGAATAGCCAACATTAATTTTTTTTGTTTTTTTCTTGCAATTTTTTGATGCCAATGGATAGAGATTGACGAGAAACGCCGAAAAATGATGTTTTTTTCGCAATACCACCATTTTTAAATACATTTTTTTCGGCCTTTCAAAATTTTACACACCCGCCCAACCCCCCCCCCCCCCTTCGATTTCCGGTGCTGCCCACCTATGGCTCCAACATTGATCAAATGAAAATCCATCTAGTTGCAGCGAAATTCATCGGCTCGCATGACGGATAATGGCCTACTCGTACTTCAGGAAAGATTGTAATTCGATTATCGACAACTTTGACCCGACCTTTTTCACCTCCTGATTTCGTGCAATTCTGACATTGAAAATAGGTACATTGAAATCCATATGATAAACGATAACTTTTATTCTTTTGAAATAACCAAAAATAATTCGGCATTGTTCGGCTTTCGCATTTCAGCAGAGTCGAGCTGCCATGCTTAGTTAACATGGAAACTGCTTCCCAAAATCATGAGCCATTTTTAAGACGCAACCTAGTCTTACGAACGAATAAAAGCGCAATGCATGGATTCGTTCAGTGACAAGGGTGATCCAGGAGAGGACAACACTCGCAATAGTCAAATAGAAATACATGCTGTTTCATGACTTTTTGTTACAATGATGTAATGACTAGCAAATGTACCAATCTGGGAAAGTAAATAAAGAAATCACGTGTTTTGAAACTTTAGTCCTGGTCCACGAGTAAACAAAGTAAAAATTTATTCTAACAATTATTTTTACTTATTAAATGGCAAGTAAGCTGGATTAGAAGTACATTTCACATAGAAAGGTGTCTTTTTCCATTAAAAGTTGCTCCGATAGTCATATTGATGAATTTCAAGCAGGGACCCACGAGCACACAGAACAGGCGAAGAAATGGGACATCCGAAAAAGTGGGATGCGCTTCCCTCCACGAGCATGAGTATTACCTACCACTTCATTAGCATTTGTAGAGCAAGTGGGACGCACGAAGAAATGGGATAGTCTACAGTAATTAATTTTCACGTTATATCATTTGGCGAGGGAATGGGAAGCGCGAAGAAATGGGACGTTCGAGTAAACGAGACGCGCAAAGAAAAGGGACACGCGAGGAAGCGAGATAATACCTTCGCGCCGCATTTCCCTCAAAGTCTGAGAAATTTAATGGTATTTTCGCACAAAATTGTCAAAAATTTCAAAATTTTTCGAAACGAATATGTTGCGTCAAAAGTTATTTTAAAATAAAAGTAGACAATGTAAAATACCGAAAAATGCTCTTTCACACGTTAAGGGCCAATTTACGGTCCTATTTTTGACTAATTCCGAAAAGTTAGGGTACCGTCCTCGAAAGTCCTATATCTGTCAGTGGGTGCATTTGACTCGTACCTATCGTTTTAAAGCCCGCAAAAGACAATAAACATTTTTTAGAGCTGTACTCCCAGAATTTCTATAATGCACAAGTTAGAAAATTATCTTTATGCTGAATAATTAATCAGTTCAACATATGTCTGCCATTTTTCATTTTTTATGTGAGATAGATTCAAGTAATAAGTGACTTGATCAAAAAAATAATGACATATCTTATATACAACCATTCACATACATACATATTCTAGCAACGAGAAATGTTCCGATGGAGCAAGAAAGACGAATATACTTGGGATTACAAATTATTACGGATGTAAGAGGAGGAGAGTAGGAAAAAGGTACCTATGTATATGCCAAAAGTCGCAAAATCTGCTAAAAATCAGACTTTCTCTTAGCAACGCAAAAAATCTAAGTATATTCTGCGGCTTGCAGATTGAAATAAAGCATTGAACCAAAAAACGATTGAAAAAGTAGCAAGTTAGCTATGCAGTAGCTATCGGAAAGTATATGGTGTAAACTAGGAGCGACTTTGTGAGTAAGTTGAATGGAATAGCAAACTTCGATGCATTCAAGATAATCAAAGAAATTGTGGGTTAAAAGCAGAAGAAAACGCATAACCTTATGTGAAACAGATTTGTAGGTACGCTCGCATGCCAGCAACGATTGTGTGCGCTAATCAATTGACGACAGGTTTGCTTGCTATAATGCTCGTGATAACAAAATAAAAACCTTTAAATACATTGCAGTTAGTCCGTTTCACACAACTTCGGTCAAATTTTATAAGTATCTCCGATGATAAGCTGACGGATTGCGATTATAGCATTGATCTGATATATGCTTATCGTAAACCTCGGCTTACTGTCGACGAAAATTCTTGAAATTTATGCACAAAATTATGTGAAACAGACTATAGTTTCCTCTCAGTCACAATACGAAGCAACTTAGCTTTGCGACTTGCAATTTACAAAAAGTATACATTTTAGATCATGTTAGTACAATTTTATGTGAAGCATTAAGGCTACACTTTTCCAGAGGCCGCAGAATATAATTCGATTTTTTGCGTTGCTTAGAGAAAGTCTGATTTTTAACACATTCTGCGACTTGAGGCGTATACAAACGTAGCTTTTTCCCAGTCCCCTCCTTTAACATCCTCAATAATCCGTAATCCGAAATATACGCCTTTTTTGTTTCATCGGAACATTTTTCTTTGCTAGTACCCTACTTCTAAGTAGCATGATTTGAGTAAACCGGTCAGTAAACACATACGGTAACATGCAACAATAATGACAGCAGTCCAATAACGCGTCCACCACACTGTAAACTTTAAAAATCTGAATCTAACTCCCCATTGAGTGTAAAGAAATTTGGTTTGGGCCAATTAAATGCATTTAAATTGTAGTACGCTTGTATGCCAAAAACTTCTGTTCCCCAAAATATTTCAGATATTGGCCAATCAAAAAGGGGAAAAACGTGATTTTTGCCCTATTTTAAACCCGTGATTTCGGAGTTTACACATTCATAAGTAGCCCAATATTGACTTTTTCAAACGCGGTTTGCTGCGACGTGAAGTCCTTTGAAATGCTCTATTTTTAATTATTCAATTAATCCCGACTTATCACACGAGACGTTGGCGGAGAAATATTAGACAAAATCTGTTTTTTACACCATCCACTAGAGTGTAAAGTTTAAATACCCTGGATCTAACTCCGTATTAAGTGTAAAAAAGTTTGCTAGTAAGCAGAAAGTATCCCTTGAGCCGTAATACATTTCTACCAGAAAAAATTCTTAAGACTCGTAAGTGGAGTTAATGAGACGTCAAGAAGGCAAAAACGTAAACAAAATCTGACTTTCCACCCGCTGATTTTTACACTCTTTGCACTCTTACTCAAGAACTAATGCAAAATTCACAAAACTAGAGAATTCTATCCTCTACAATTCTATACTATTGAATTGTATGAGGCATTTATGGAGAGTTGTGTACATGCTGCAGAAAAAACCACCAAAATTCGCTTCATGTTAAGATTGAGATTATGGTTAGGATTAAGATTAGGATTAAGATTAAGATTAAGATTAAGATTAAGGCTTAAATCAGGCTTAAGCCTGGCTTAAACCTATTGTAATCCTCACTGTTGTGGAAACCGGTTTAAGCCACGCTTGCCGAAGTCGGGCTTGAGTCTGGCTGATATTTTATACCTGAATCACATTATAGAAAGCGGGCCCAGATTTACGCAGAATAATCAATTGGTTCATATTAAACTCACACTCGGCGTAGAGAAGTTTATGTTTTCTTTATTAATATTCTGATCTACGTTGTACCTACATACTCGTACTATCTGGAAACAATTATCATCGCGAATAATACATATGTATATAGCACAGCGTATCTATAGATGTACATAGCTAACTACCATTCAGAAGCACGAAGATTAATGAATTCAAAATGTGCCAGCTGACTGGCATCTCTTCTTTCGGCGAATCAGCAATCGAAAGTGACCTCCTGTTTTCAGCATTTACTTCGCTTTGAACACAGATTTTATCAGCGTAGACCACACAACGCCTTATAAGCAGTCTTTTCACGAGTCTTTCTATTTTAAGTGGCAATCAATTAACAGCTGCTATTGCTCGCGCATGCAAAAAAACAGAGCAGCAAATTTCGAGACCTCTGACCAAAAATGTAATTAAAGGGCTCTGCGATCTTAATATAGTAAAACCAACAAAAAATATCTTGCGTGCAAACGAAACTTTCTCTTCTATGATATAGGTATCAATCCGGCGGAACATGCACACGCGGATTGAGTAAGAAAGGCGGATGGTTGAGTATAAGACGTTCAATATTTTTGTGACATCATGTTTCGGAATTTTTTAAACGTATTTTAATTTCGGGTGGCCCGGCCCACCTGACGTGTCGGAGTAAAAGATCCTCCTCTTGCGATTATAAGGCTCGTTTTAGCCGCGCCGTGATTGCTTCGGTCGTTTATTTTCGCCTTTTTTGCCCGAAAGAGGAGTAGCTATACCTGGTGAAAAGATTATTACACGCTTACTCGAATGCGCTAACTCTACATCTACGTACGTATTACATTGCGTATAGGTACCTATTTCAATCGTTCATTAGCACGCACCTTTATTTAAGTTTTCGTACTTATTTAGAAATAGCTCAATTGCTAATGACGAGCGTGCGTGTTTTCTTAGGAAATGGGAGACTGATACTCAAACTTACTTTCTTGAAATAACTTTTATTTTAATCGTCCAATTTTATGTACGAAAAGAACTACGGGATCAGCTAGCCGCGCGTATAAAGCGTACTTTCGTCGCAATAATTTCGCATGGATTCTTAACACGCGCATATCGCTATTTTCGGAAGCCTTCGTTTCACTAACTTCCTTGGAAAGTCAGATTTTGCCTTTCTATTGCAATGGTTCGCCGAGAAAATAAAAATAATTTTCCAGTCTCGATTTGACGGTATGGAAAGTATAAAATTCGAACGTATACCTTATTGATGCAGCGCCTCAAAATTTTATTCCTCATTATTTTGCTCACAAAATCGAAAACTTGTCCAAAAAAAACTGAGACAGATTCATGTCGTCAGTGCGAGTTTGAGGATGTTTTCATTTTTTTGTTTTATTGAAAAAAATTAAAAAATGAAGAGGTTTTCACTTATTGTCATAATTTTCCTCTTGTTGTCCGCAAGCCCAATAATCCTTTATGCTACGATTACGAGCTATCAATATCTAAATGTGGATGTAAATTTCTTGCTGTTTTAGTGCGGTCAAATTTAATCCGAATATGTTTTTTAAGTCAAGCCGGTGATTGATATCTGTAAATGAATTTTTGATATTCTGTTTAACGAATGGTTAGCCAAGCTTTCATTATTTAATAGCTCCATTATTCGAGTAAATATTAATGAAATTCGTATTCACAGAAAAGATTGTAATTTTTAAGTTTCACTCGAGATCTACAGCCGTTTTTTATTTAACGCTTATAATATTACTTTCATTCGCTAAAATCGTTGGTTGACTTTTTAGGAAAACGTTTACTAGCAAATATATGAAATTTAAGTCGCCCTGTCGGTATATACAAAAAGTCTGATTTATCTCATCCTAAACCTAAGGAAGGAACTGTTATAATTTTGTTTAATCGGAAACGATTCCTAGCTCTAATTAGGCACCTTATTATCGAACGATTACCATATTCGTGAAAAAAATAGAAACAGTATAAAAACTTACAAGAAAACCAAATAGAAAAACTAAACTAAAAAAGGTTTAAACTTAAGTACAATAAGGAGGCCAAAAGTAGTTTTGATGATTCAATTATCCAAGCAAAAATGGTGCTTGGAAATGCCTATTAGCTTCTGGAACAAGCGATTGTCTTTGGAATCTGCGAATTCTTCGGATTTAAACGAGTATTTGTGTTGTCGACTCAATGAATATATCGGCGTTGAGCCGGTTAAGTCTATGGCTGCCCTCTTTTAAGGTCTTCGCTTACTCTAAATATTTGAAACTCAAGGACATCGACAGAATCGCGCAACATTTTTAGGTTTTTCTGAGAATTATGAGCTCAGCTCTTTCCATCATTTACGAATTTACCGTCCTTATAATAAATAATAATGATTCTTCGCATACATGAACATGAACTCGAGCGGAGCAGAAGGGATTGACGCTTATAAAAAGTTCCAAAATACTAGACTCTTGCTAAAAACTTTTTGGAAGCGACTGGCGAACATCTTTCCATTTAAAGGTCTTTGTCTGGTTTCGTGCTAAAGTAAACGAAATTGTCTAATCGTTTTAATCGTTTGTGGGAAAACGTCCTCAAAGCGGAATATCAAATTCTGATTTCCAAAATACGCCGCTAAATAACTAAAAGTCATTAGAAACTGTATTTTTTATCTCGCTAAATGCATATTAAACTAAGGGACTAAGTGCTTTTTAGCTTTGCCTTTACAAATTTATTAAAATTGCGTTGCAAAATATTTTTTATTAAATTCGTAATCAACGTCTAAATTAGACACTAGTCTACGTTTTGATGAAATGCCGCGCAGCGTTCTATTTATTTGAAAGTACAAGTATAATTGCTGTTGCGAAATTCGTGATTTACTCAATATTTTAAAAGAATATTTTGAATTATTCTAAAATTAGTTATTCCTGTCGTGAATCCCTTTGTATCAGCCTGGACCACTGGTAAATGACTAATGTAGTTTATGGAGGAAAAAATTAATAGCAATAAAGGGTTAACGGAGGCCATTGTTTGCATTTTAAAACCCCAAGTCGAGGTTTAAATCACAATTAAGAGCCCATTACCGTAGAAATTTTCGACAATTAAAGCTCGCAGCTGCGTCGTCTTTGAACTTTATTCACATATTAAAGTATGCCTTTTTTAACATTTATCTTAGCTCCCCAGTTATTTTCGCTGTACGATGCTCAGAGTTTGTATCCACCAATAGCTGACTATTCAATGAATTATCGATCAAACTAATCCGGTGTAAAAAAAGTCTACGTATTCTTCCTAATCACCGATACCTTGATTAAGTATGAAAACAATTTCAAATTTTTAAAGATGTTCGAAAAACGACCCATTGAAGTAATATTTGACTATTGTTCATTCGTCAAAGTTTATGGTTTTTGAAGACTTTTAGGAATTTCATCAAGATTGCGATTATGCCAAACTTTTTGTGACTCTCGGCGGTACGTTTGGCGGATTTTCCGCACGTTAATCTACAATTAATAGCGAAAAATGGAACATTTAAAAGATTGAATATAATGCGAAAAATATCCAAGGCTGAAAAACTTGCTAATTTCGCTTAAAAACGATCAATAGCCAATTGTTTACAAAGAGGTTAAAGTGCTCCGAGGTTCGTTTTCGTCTATAAATTTTATTTGCTATCGTTAAATGAAGCAAATCGTGTCTCGGGTCATAAATTTTAAGTCTTTGCGAGGAACTTTATATGAATTGAAGTTACGGTAGGAAAAGATCTTGGCTTCTCAGATTACATTTGTATTTCATTCATAGATTTCTCTACCGTTTGGACTGCCTACTCTTTTGATTTCTGCGGCATTTGGCCTCTTTACCACGCGATGAGTATTTGTATTGACCGACGGACGAATTTTGGCCGCGGCGTAAAAAATGAGCTTATCTATTTCAGCGAAAACACTACATCGCACGGCATACCGCGCATTGGTCGGGCCAAAAATTTGAGATGCCGGGTTTTTTGGACATTGATATTTATCTGCTGCTTGTGCGCTTTTGTTTATTTGTCAATGTCGTTGGTCATGAAATACTTCAGATACGAGACGATAACGCAAATTACGGTACTCGTTCATTCATATTTTGCGCCTAGATAGCGAGTTATGTAAAGATGAGTGTCTAATTAGTACGTATTTCCGTTTTTTTGAATTTTTTCCGCACTTCCTCTTCCATATCTAGCGCACGAAATGTTATTTAGTTATACAATTTCTGAAATTCAAGTTCTCGCAATATACAACTGTTTTGAAGTAAACTTATTCGCACTCAAACGTGTACGTCACGTGACTTTTTGCTACGCTGATTAATTCTCTTAGGCAGCTGGTAAACACGCTAAAATTGTTTTCGAGCTAATTGTCTTTTAGAATTTGTTACGTAAATGCAAGCGCATTAATAGAAGAGCTTCTTTACCACGCTTAGAAATATAACATTTGAAGAAACATTTAGGTTATAAATTTCCTCTTAACTAAACTATAGTATAAATTACAATTTTTTATCAAATTGTTAATACGATAGGGACATTATTAAAGCATTATCTACTACAATAATATTACTTAACTAATACGTTTAATGAATTTTTATATTCGCCTCGCTGAAAAATCGTTATTGATAAGATTTCGCTGCTTGTATCTAAACTATAGGAATTCGTTAAAATCTTAAATTGACAAACGAATTCCGATGATCGTTTAATGAAGTAAGGCGCCTAATAAAATTGGCGTATCATTTACTTTTTAACTGAAAACGTTATACGGAGTTATTTCTTTAAATTTTGAGAGACCCCACGTATACGCGGTATATATCAATTCGGTATTAAAGCGGTCTAAACCAACAGTCGCAATTTTGTTTCGCGCAATCAAAGGGCGCGTGTATTTATATTGTGCAAAATTTTTAAATTTTAAAAAATACTTTACATACACATTTTTTAATGAAATGAACAATGCATTATTCTAAATGTATAAAAAAGCATTCTGTATACCAAATTTGACTGAAAAAGAAAACTTTTCAGCTAGAATTTAAGAACTCTCCGTTTCCCGCAGTCACATTTTGCAATTTGAGCCCGTACAAGAAGAGCGAAGCCGAAAAAGTGCCAGTGATGCGGACGTTGGTAAGAAAGTACTCTCGTAAATTTATCTCTTTATCATTTGCATTTTGGATTACTTTCCATTATTCACGTTGTTTTAAAGTTTGTATTTAACTCATCAGCACCAAAAATAATTCGTTTCGTTCGATGAAAAGCTTAGATTGTTTCGCATTTTTCTAGTTTTTTATAAATGCTACATCGATTGATGGTTAGCGAGGGAAAAAGATCGATTTAAAATCGCTCGCAGAAGGAGAAATTATGACAGAGTGTCATAATAAGTCATTAGTTATTCCCAACGGCAAAAAATATCAACCTTAGGAAACTTGGTCTGACGTATGATTCGCGGCGCATACTTTCGGAAATTTTGGCTTTTATGACTACAGTCGCTGGCGACGAAGCGGGCTACGTTTTTTCGATTAATGTGAGCGAATTATTTCTCGAAAATGGCCCAGCGAGCACGCGTCGCCTATCAGCAATGACATTTATGACGGCCAATATGAATAACGGAATAAAAGCAAGGGAGGCGAGTGATCTTAACGAACGGGAAACGATTATAAACGAAGTCGTTCTTGATCAATAATTTCTTTTTAATTGAGTCCGACTGACAAAATGAATCTTAGTTTATTATAATAAGAAAAGTTGTTTCTAATGTGATGAGTAGATTGATAAACACATGGGCGCACGCAGAGGAGGGGGGCGCCGCCCCTTCCCTTAGTCCAAAAATAATTCTAAAAAGGTAAGATAATGCACGGAAAATCATGGAAATTGGTATCTATTCATTGAAAAATATAAAAATTTTCGGCGCTTCGCACCGTAGGATAATTACTTTCTATAATTTGGGCCCAGGCGTGGCCGCAAAAACGTCAATTTTAATAGCATATTAAGAGAAAATGAAACTTTTCGAGAATTCGAATTTTATGAGCTTAATGAATAGAGCATGCTCGGGAACGTCCGAAAATGCACTTTATTTTGTGCCCCGGCGAACATATCCCGGAATATAGGATCACCGTTGGACTGCCCTCCCCTTAAAAAACCTGCGTACTCCCCTGCGTACACATAATTTGTTCTCTAGCATCACCATTGCGCATATTAAAATTTTTGATTGTTCTTCCAGCGTTTTGACTCGCATTGGGTTAGTTTAATCTGAGGTTAACGGAAATTCTCGGCTTAGCTAACCCACGGTTAATTTTAATCTTAGGTTAAATTTGACCCGCGTGACAGAAGGTGGGTTAAACTCGAGTAAGCTAACCCGGGGTTAAAGCAGGGTAACCCGACTTTTTATTACTTTAACCCGAGGTTGACGCGCCTATTTTGCTATGCCGGACATGTATCAATGTCAGTAAATGTTCATTTGAAGTGCTGAAAGGATACATGCATTGCTAAGCGAAGCTTTCAATGGCCATGTTACGTAATTTGCAGTACTGCTGTAACTGATTCGTCAACCATTGCGTATACGATGAAAATAAGAAAATAAAAATCGGTCAAAGTAATAAATATAATTAGTAAAAACGTAAAATGACGAAAATAATTAAAAATAAAATAAGAAGTCCCTAAAGCCGAATCAGCATCTAATGGATGCGACCGCCTTCTGTAAAATATGTTCGAAACAATTAGAGCTTTTAAAATTGTTTTGACCAATAGCATAGCCACTGGTTTCTATATTTGCTCTATGTTTGAAAGAGCTCTGATTAATTTTGGAGCTCAGCAGAAACAAAACATATATGGCCAGTAATGCAATAAGATAGACAACCCGAGATTTAACCTGAGGAGCAGGTTTAAAAATCTCGGGTTATATCGACCATTTTTAAACCACCGTTGGTTTAACCCGCTTTCTGTACCCGCTTTCTGTCATACCAAAAGGAGTTTAACCTGAGATTTCCGCTGGATTTTACTCGAGTTTAACCTTAGGTTACGTTTAACCCACGTGATATAAATGAGAATATTTATGTCTTAGATTGGGATTGTACTCGTAGCTCATTATTTGCTATCAGACTCAGAATTTTCACGAATCAATACCGCAAATTTAAAAAATCACAGTCCCTTCGAAATAAGTATGAATGGGCCTTATAGAAATGTTTACTGTAACGAATTAACCAATTACGCTTAATGCATCACTCAAGCACCATTAAGTGTCAATTTACCGTCGGTTTACGATTCTTACCCATCACGCGAAACCAGCTTTTTCTACCCTTTCACTGCGTCTAATTTTATTTAGAATCATTTTTGGTACACCATCCGCTTAAATTCGCCTTTGCCGTTTACTTTTATTTGAATTTTCGCCGAAAATATTTCATAAATTCGATGTGAGAAAATCGCAGGGATATTATGTTCCGAAAATTTTATCTATTCGACTCTTCAGCCGCGCTAAGTTGTTGGATCCCGCCGTACTTCGTACCCTTCAATCGGCCTTTGCCTTCTATTACTCGCGTTTTAAACTTACTCGCTCATTTTATTTAGCTGGATAGTTTTTCGGTAGCAACTTCGTCGAAAAGAAAATCGGTGTCGGTAAAGTCAATATCGCCGTCGCGACGTCGCGCAGCCGTCGGCCAACTTTGGCGATTTATTAGGCAAGCGACGTCGACGTCGGCGTCTCGGGAGCGCGACTTGAGCGACAAGCTGCGCCACGTGCCCGTCTACGCGCACTGCGACTGCGGCAACGACACGGCGTAAACAATTTTATTTCTTTATTATTTGTTTTTAAAATGTATTTACTTTTTATTTATTTAGACAGTCGACATCGGGCGGCCTGCTGACGCCCTGTCGGCCGCTTTTCAACCTCCCTAACGAAGTGGACGCTCAGTGCGTGTGCATCTACGACACGGTGCAGCAGCAGCCCTGGCTCTGCCACGACATCATGCTCTGGTCGCTTAGACGCTGCGAGCCGTGCGAGTTGACCGGAAGAGGCGTTTGTCCTAAAAAATCGCGTCCGTCCAAGTGATTAGCGTGCAGACGCGATTATCAAAATGTTTTTTAACATTAATAAACTAATTGATTCTCAAATTTTATCGCCTCTTTTTAAAAAACGTTAAGATGATCAGTTGGTTCAAGTATAAGATATTTGGTTTTGGTTTTTTGGATTTTTTTACATTTGGTTAAAGTATAAGATACTTTTATTGAAATTCGAAAAATAATGTAAATATAAGTATCATCTCTTATTTTTTTATTCTTAGTCATTCCGTTTTGTGAGCCGCTCGTCTCGAATCGTCCGGGAATATCGGTTTTTCATATATTTATGACACTTTTTAATTGTTTTTCAGAGAAAAGGGTGAACCAACCATTCCATGCTTATGCATTAATTCGACAAAAAGTTGCTTGGCTGTTAGGGAGCCGCCTTACGCGAAATTGTGGCTTATCGGGCCGAAAAATTCCACTCCAAAAGTAGAAAAGAAACTGATCGCCCCGAAGACGGAAATGGTTAAAGAATTTCCAATAATTGAAGTATGCTATACGCGATGTTATCATTGCGCCGATTAGTCTGAAAGACGCTCGCGACTCGTATTCATCTCGACATTTGAAAGAAATTTTTGATCTGCCGCTACAAGCATTACTCGTATCCTTTATCCGAAACAATTTCTTCAAATTTATTTATGATTTGTACTCCTTGAATCCTGAAGGCTCGTTGCGTAAAATTACGACTAGCAAAGAAAAACACTCCGATGAAACAAAAAGGACAAACATACTTGGAATAGCATATTATTAAAGAGATAAATGGAGGGGACCAGGAAAAAGTCGTCTATGTGCGCAAAAAATCATCAGAATCTGCTAAAAATCAGATTTATGTAAGCAACACAAAAATTGAAGTATATTCTGCGGCCTACAGAAGAAGGTAATTGTGGTCTCAATTGAAAAATGAACAACAAAACAATTTCTTCTTTAAAAGAACTGATCAATCTGACTTAAAGAAAACTACAAATCATGTTATTTACTAACCTTAAGTGAATGTACACACATGGGCAGCAAGAAAATTCTGGGGAGGGGGGATAATACATGGGCAGCAAGAAAATTCTGGGGAGGGGGATAATACATGGGCAGCAAGAAATTTCTGCGGAGGGGTAATAAGATCGCCAGAAATTACCAAAAATGTTATTAAAAATGTAATTCTGGGGTACAGTAATCTGCGGGGGGTTTTTCGAGTTCTGCGGGGGTTGTATAGTATACCCCAGATCCCCCAAGTCCATGTATGATGGCATAGAATCGCGGTATGGCACTAAACATGCGCAAACAGGTTAGCACCAAAGAATTTAGGACACGGCATAAAGAGTGAGCGAGATAACTGTGCAGATAAATGCAATAGTTCATATTGATAGACCGGAAATTTTAATAGCTCATCGTAGAATGCCGAAGCGGGAGAAAATGAACCTACATCATCTCATCATGATAGCATAATACGTATAACTGTAGTGTCATAATAAACAGCATGATGCGAATGTCATAATTCATCTATTGAGCCTTTACTGAATATTTATTGCATATTGTCTTGAAAATGCGGTACTGATCTCCAAGTAAACCGGCCACTTAACACAGGCCAAAGTTTCCCTCCTAGCCCGTCACTAATCCAACGAGAAACGCTTTGAGAGGACACCTTCTGTTTTAAGAGTTGCAAAATAAACTATGATTTTTGTGTTGCTTAGATAAATCTGATTTTTAACAGATTCTGATAATTTTTGGCGCTTATAGATGACTTTTTTCTGGTCCCCTCCCTTTAAGTCTTTTATAATTCGCTTTTCCAAGTATATTAGTCCTTTTTGTTTCATAGGAGCATTTTTCTTTGCTAGTACCCTACTTTTAATTAGAATGATTTGAATGAATCGATCAATAAACTTAGGAGATAAGTTGCCGAATGAAATGCTTGAATAACACAAGAACAGTCTTTTAAAAAGAGTTACCTCCTACAATGTTTCGAAATCGAAATTATTTTTCAGTCTAAACTTTACACAGCCATTGAGTCACAAAAAACAAAGTTAGATTTGTAATCCTGTTTTTCCGGAGAAAAGCTTGTAACAAAACTTGACTCTTACAACGTGCAACCTCACAGACATGAAATTAAGCTGAAATGTAAAGCTTGCACAACTAGAGGTGTAAAGAGAATTGCAGCTTAGTTCAAATTCCTGGCAGTACGGAGAAATCCTTATATTTCGGAGAATGTTTTAAAAAGGTAACCGTCGGCAATACTCTGTAGCTAGAGTTAATTTTTAGTGCAAACTTTACACAACTGCTTAGTGTAATGAATGTTTAAAATCTGATTCGTAATCCTAATGTTTCTAATAATATTTTACAAAACAAAATTCTCCCTTCTCAACACTATTAGAACAAAGTAAAGTTTTAGTGTAAACTTCTTTACACCTCCATTAAGTGCAAAGTAAATCGTCCAGTAGAATGTGTGACCCTTAAGCGCAAAGCGTTCTTACACTTCATATCATGTCCCTACTCATGACGGACGAAGATCGTAAACAAAACCGATGCAGAAACATGTTTTTCACCCCAGACTCAGATCTTTACACCTCCTGTGCTAACTTAATATCAAGTTAAAAGAAGTGCATCTTACTGTGTTGTGTATCATACCGATTCATACAAGGGGAACTGAGCAATCAGAATAATTGCAATAATGTTTGTTCACTATAGAGCTGGTACTTTACACCTCCAGAATTAATTCAGTATTGAGTGCATAGAATTCCGACTAAGTGTGGTTTGTAACCGCCGATACGTACTTCATTTTTAGCAGAGTCCGCACAACTCGATTCATAACTGGAGAAGTTGGCTGACAAAAAATCAGCAAAAAACGTGTTTTTACACCAAAATTTAAACTCTACATCTTTACACTTAACTCAATATTGAGTTTAAAGGGACGCGTTCAAAGGTGATGTGCAACCTTTGAGGTGTACTTTATTTTTAACAGTACTTTGCACGTCTTGTTTTATAACTGTCGGAGTTGGTGAACTAAGACAAGGTACAAAAACGTGTTTTTCGCGCAACGGCAGAGCGTAAACGTTAATAATTTTAAGCTAAATACCCATTGAGTGTAAATAGATTCGGTTTGGGTCAGTTTGTAGCATTTGACTTGTAGTACGTTTGTGTATGAGAAACTTTTACTTCCACATCCTATTCGAGGCATTGAACAATCAAAAAAGGGGGAAAACGTGTTTTTTCACCCCGTTTTGCATATCCTGATTTCGAACTTTACACCTCCATAAATAACTCAAAATTGAGTTTTTTAAACGCAATTTGCTGCGACGTGTAGCCTCTCAAAGTCACTATATTTTTATTTTATTCGATAAGCGGATAAGTTGGCGGAAAAATCTGAGACAAGACCTGTTTTTTACACAATCCACTGTGTTATAAACTTTTAACCCCTGAATCTAACAATCTAACTCCGCATTGAGTGTAAAAGAATTTACAGATAAGCAGGAAGTAGCCCTTAGGTCCTAGTACATTTCTGTCAGAAAAAAATTTTTTCGGACTCATAACCGGAGTGCTTGGCAGACAATAATAAGTGAAAAAACGCGATCAAAATCTATTTACACCCGCATTTTTCGCACTTTTTACACTCCCTCCCAAGAACTAATGCGAAAAAACGCTGTTTTAGATAATTTGATTCTCTAAAAGTCTGTACCATTAAAATTGTACGAGGCATTTACACTAAGTTGTGTAACAAGCTGGAAAAAAAACGTCACAGGTTCGAATATGTTATTACGTTCCGCAAAAACTTTACACGCTCTTTACGCGCTGGACATTGAGTGTAAAGAAAAACAAAAAACACCGGCAGCGAATTTTTTTATTATCTCTCTTTTAAAAAAACCTGCACCTTCCAGATGTGTCCCGTTATAGCTGTATGGGAGTCACTTTTTAGGGGTAACCAAGTACGATGTAAGTCGGCGAAAAAGCATAAAGTGCGCTTTTATGTTAATTTTCAGGCAACTGCGAAAGATGTTGGCACTATTACGTCTCAAGTTCAAGACAGCATGATTTTTGCCACTGCCGGACTTCCACCGGATGTCGTTGAACGCATGGGATTCCAAGCTCATGAATTTATCAGATTATGCTCATTCAATCAGAAGGATTGTTCGATTTCGTAATTAATTAGCTTATTAATGAAAAAAAATTATTATAAATTAAGACAATCGACATCTGAATAAGAAGTAGAAATGTAACAAAAAATTTCAAAATGAAGTGGAAAGAGAGAAGGAAGAGGTCACAATCAATAAACATAATAAAAAGCATGTAAACTATGAAACTACATGATAAATTATATCATAGAATAAAAATAAGTATGACGATGCAAAAAAAGAAATAAATAAACAAACAAATAGAATAGCTTCCTTGAAAATGAAGATTTGTTTAGTGGATTTTATTAGCTACGCTTCCGATTGCCTTTTTCAGTGATTTCAAGTTACATATTGATCCGAAATATGGTAATTGTTATACGTTTAACTCGGAAGCGAACGCGTCCAGAGCTAGTATCAGAGCCGGACCGATGTACGGTAAGCTCTTTTAAAGTGAATGAATTTTTAATTTATAATTTATGAGTATATTTTTAATTTGTATTTAGCTTTTTAGGGTGTGTTTGTGTACCTTCATGCTTATTATTCTTTCTGTCGTGTCGAGCCAGACTTGTCCAAGTTGTATTTCGAATAAAGTATATTCTTGCAACCATAGTGTTTTCTGTGAAGTATACAAGAAAAGGGCAATTAATATTTTCAGGATGACAGAACGATAATGGGTGTATTCACCATCATCATTTAGTTTGAAGGATTAAGGAAGCTAATAAGCATTTTCAATACAAAATTATAGTCATGTTTTCTCTTGAATAATCTTGACTCCACGAGATACGGATTAATATTAAAGATTAAATATTCAACAAAGATAGCGAAAAATCTAAAACGTGTTCCAAGTAAAAATGACAATTAAAAGAGTCTTATTTCTCTTGATTATTGCGTATGACCTTCTTTCTTAAGTGTACGAGGTATCGCTGGTTGCTTCTGATCTGTAATTTCTAATTATTTCGTGATCTGGACTATTTAACTCTTGGCCTTTTTAATTTGCTTTTTTCTAAAGTAATCCGGCTTTTCGTTTGAGTTATTTATAATATTAATTTCTAGTTGTCAGTCCGTGTGTTTGTAACCCAAAAAAACGTTTTTACTGGAAAATAAAGTGATGCTCTGATTTTGGCTCAATAGGTGTTCCGTCCGGCCCCTGATGCTAACTTTTTGATCAAACTGGCTCTTAATATAAAAGATTTTGGCGGCTCTTGCGGCTTATGCAATTTTCGAAGGGCAAATGTGTTACACCACGTTGGACCAACTTTTAATGCGCTGTCGATTGGTGCAAACTACCTTACACTACAATTTGAATTGACAAGAAACCGTTATAAAAACGTGATTTGAAATTACATTTTTCTAAATTCTCGACTTGCAGCGGATGAATTTTATTCAAATTCCAATTATTCAATACTCATGACACGGCTGACCTTACTGTAGAATTTCAAGAAAATTCAGGGATTGATTTTTTGAGATGCATGAGCCTAAACATACCCTATACCCTGTAACGTAAAAATTTGGATTTTTGTCGTTTTACAGGAGCACAGCTAGGGTGTTACTTCCCAAATTTGCCCCTGGGTTTTTTGGATCTCTGATTCCGAAATAACTAATCAAAAGGCGCGACGTGGCGCCGTAAAACACGTAAGGGACGGGTTAGCGGGAAATTACGGAAGGTTCCAGAAAGCATGCGTTGAGGACGCGCTCACAGCAAAGCAGGATATTAAATTCTAAATGCTCTTTTGAATGAGTCAAACCAAAGTGCATACGATTCAATATAAACAAACCGAAAGTAGCAAGCGCATGGCTTTTGAAAATGCTAAATGCGATTTTGAATAGCTCTGCTTCCAGCGGCCATTTTTATATGGAACTTTTTATACTTTTTTGCAAATCGGTCAAACTTTATTTTCTGCGCAGTTTAAAATGCTCTTTGATTGTCGCACGAGTAGAAAAAGAATGCAACAAACATAAATAAGTAAGCAAAATGAAATCAGTTGTTGTATTGTGTTGTAAGTAAAGAAATTCGCTTAGCTGAAATCGCAACATCCTGGTTAGCATAGTGGTTTACAAATAATTTAACTTGTAGAGCGACATAGGCGTAGCCAGGAAGGGGTATTAGGGGCACATGCCCCCCCGAAATTTTTCAGAAATAGTGTTGATTTTTCTGTTGCAATGATGTGTGTCCAGAAAACTGAATTCCAAAAGCAAAAACGTCAACATTTTTCGGCGCTTCAAGCCGAGTCATTATTATTTATTGTTATATAGATCCAATGAATTTAAAAGCTTGAATCAGCTAAAATAATCCAGCACTTCACACCACTTTAGTAATTTGATGCACTGTTTGTTCGTTGAATGAAACTGTGCATGCTCGTTGAGCATAATAGTAAAAGTGCGAAAAATGATTGCGTACCAGTTTGTCTATTCTCTGCTTTGTTTGTCTTTTTTAAAAGGACACATAATCTTATTTTAAATGAAAGGAATGGCCAAGTTTTCCTATGTTTTTGCGCATTTCCTGTATTATGAACTGCATCTTGTTAATAAGAAGGCCACGAATGGGCCTGAAAATGGTTAGAACAAAATTGTCATTGATACATTTTTTCTATATCTTATTGGCGGCGATCCGTTGCTGCGTTATGTACTAAAGGAGTCATCAATTTTAAGTGTTTTTGGGCGCGATTCAGAACCGAGATTCGGCCGATTTCGCGAAAATTTCAACGTTTCTATTTAACATCAGAATGCTTTTTTACAAAATTTTCCGGGACTCTGCCCGGACCCCACTGAGAACGCTTAAGCGTGTCACCCCAGACCCCCGCAGCCGTAAAATCTCGTTGTACATGTGTAACGAGATTTTAGGGAAAACAAGCCAGATAGAAGGGTTAGGGATTTCTGAAAATTTCCGGCGTTTCGCGCCGGCATTAATTAGTCTGTTTTGTATTTTTAAACCGGCATAAATTGAGTTTAAAATGCAGAAACGTCAAAATTTTCCGGCGCATTGCGCCGCCAGTTACTGTTCTTTCTTTTTGTAAAGCTCCAGCATTACGTTTAAAAGCCTGAATCACTCAAAATATCTTCATACAAAGTTAGTTATTCGCAGTTTTCTTGTTAGAAGCTTGAACTGTCAAAATTATTTTATACAAATTTGATAATTTTCTGTTCTGTCAGAATATTACTATTCACAGAGCTACAAAATCTTAAGGGTGGTAAAAAATGACTAAATTTCTTGGCACTTAGCGCCACTTATGATTTCTGAACTGTTTGTCAATAGAAAGGCAATAAATTCTCCATGAAAACAGTAGAAATTCAAAAAAATGGCACATCGCGCCGCTTTTTTTGATTTTCGATCGCCAGAAACCCATAAATTAGATAGGCTACACTACTAAAGGTCGAAAAACTCAGTTTTACAATACATAACGTTACTGACATTTAATGCAAAAGCAGTCTTAAAAAATTTTCTGTTCATGACCCTCCCGAACCAAAATCCTGGCTACGCCCTAGAGAAATTAATAATTTCTGACTAGCGCTCCCTAACAATATTTTGACAACTATTGTAATTGGGAGATACGAAACATAGGATAACACAGAGTGTTAGTGAAAGCAGCGAAATTCTAAAGAAGCAAATAAAAATAATATGATAATATTATGAAACAATATCAAATATGACGTATGAATTTTTAAAGATTTTTTGGTATATTGGTCATCGGTTATATCCGTCTGTTTTCTGCAAATGAGGAGCAAAGCGACCAATTTGCGAAAAAACATTGCTCTAGCTAATGGGGCAGCGAAGCGCCCCATTCGCTAAGGATACATATTTATAGGATAAATCTTTTTTGATTATAGTCTGTATATAAGTCGTAATGCGAACGAAGTTAAGGCAATTACCTGTAGCATGTATGGAAGAATATCCGGCAAAGGACGCATTTTCCTTGCTTTACGACATTTAGCACAAAAATTGTCGCATCTTTCTTTCAATGAATAATGCTCCGTGGCGGATCTAGGATTATCTTAAGGAAGGGGGCGGTAGACTCACTTTTTCAAAAACAGTCGAAAATAGGTCCAAAATTTGCCCTTCACGAGCGAAATAACGGTTTTTTGACGTTTTGCGTTGTCTACTCTTATTTGAAATCGCTTTTGGCGCCACATTTTTTAAATTCTAAAATTTTAGACAATTTTAGCTCGAAAAAATCATTAAATTTCTTTGATTTCAGCGAAAATCTGGCGCAAAGCGCCGGAAAATTTGAGAGATTTAAGCGGAAGAACGTTTAGAAGCTTGCTCGGATCAAATCTCTATTCCCTGTGTTTGTCTCATTTTGACGTGTAACGTCTTGAAAATAGAAGAAAACTATGCTGAAAAAGCTGTTTGCTCTTGAAATCGTTTTAAATCCAATTCACTGGACAAAAATATGACTTCGGGTCGCCAGGTAAGTAAATTTACTGACTGACAGTCAAAAATCATTGCAGATTATATATCCATCTCTCCAATTATTTTTGCTTAATGGGGGGGTGTGCGGCCGCCCCCTTAAATCCGTCCATGAATGCAACAGAATTTTAGTTCTTTAGCGAATACTGACTTCAGTTTCATCTATCTCATGCGTGTCATCTCGCCACTCCTTAGCAATGAAATCATTGAGTGAGCAAATTGATTATTTCACCGAATAATAAAGAAAAATATATGCGATTGAAGTCTAGCATGAAAGACGCTAAATGGCAATATGTCGTGAATTGAATATATCTCAGTTTTCTCCAAAAATATCTTTAGAATTGAACGCGACTGTTCTCTCAGATTAATCATGCTTCAAAACGATTATTTAAAGTCCAAAATTTGGGCAATTCAAAACCGTTCCTGCTAAGTTAGACCAAATTTTCTTAGAAACCTACGTAATGAGGGTCTAACAATAGAGCCTAGTAGGCATCGAAGCTATTATTTCAGCAGGAAAGCCCTTTCCGAAAGCTGAGCATTTCGCTTTTTTGTGGACTTTGTTGTCCTGGCAATTCCTAATCGAAGGCAATTTTGACTTTTAAACTTAGTCTTATTTCATTCCTGTTTTTTCTTCAGATACTTCTCATTTTCCCTTTTCTCGTAAGATCCTCTATACGATAATTTTGCTTTGATTTTTATCCCCTAACGAGCTGCGTTTTTAGCACATTTTTTAAATGTCGTGTTTTATAATCGATACAATTATTTTTTTCGATTTTTAATTTTGCGTGTAATAGTTATATGTTTTGACTAAACTAAGGTCTCTCGGTCGTACTGTACGTCAATTCTTCCGAATATCTGCCCATCGTGACGGGTAAAGGCGTGCGGATCGCCGTCCATCCGGCCGACGATTATCCCTTTCCTGACATGTTCGGTTACAATGCGCCGACGGGTTTTTTGAGCTCTTTTGGACTGCGACTTGTGAGATTCATCCTTTTCTTCATTTTTGCCATTTTCTTTTAAATCAAATTCGAGGTTGTTGTTACGGAAACTTGTTAAACAATCATTATTGCGGCTGCTTCTGAATAATACCAAATCCGGACTTATTACTCAATACTGTATCCTATGTAAATTCGTAATTTGAAAGTTTCGAATATGCGGCGATAAAATATGGAATTGAAAAACGATGGAAATAAAACAAAAAATTAATGAAGATAAAAATGAAATCAAATAAAAGGCTTATAGGAGGGTACCTATCGAAACTTCTCAGATACGCGCCTAGCTGCTGAAAAGAATGAAGGAAATCATGGCAAATCTGAAGATGCGTGGTATTGTTTATTTTTAAGGGTATCATTAAAGCTTATCGAAATCAACATTTTCTAGAAAAGGATCGAACGCTTGGAAAAGCCGTACGGGGATTGCGCCAAAGAGGGCAAGGCGGATGATTATATTTATCCCGAATTCAATTATTCCACCGAAGTAAGTGACTTAAAATCATTTAATTTTTTTAAAATTTTGCATTAATTTTCCGATTTTTCAAACATGATAACTTTTTGATTGATTTACTGACCTTTCATTCCTATCGTAATAATTCCTATTATAATTCGATGATTGTCTAAGGGCGTGCGAGTATACCACGCGTGTGCTATAAAGACGTCTTCGAACGAATTTCATTTTTTACCGACTTTAATTTATAATTGCATTTTTTATATATCAATTCGCATAATTTATTGATTTGTTTACATAGCTTTCTATCTTAAAAGAAAGTTTCATTTTTGTAGAAATAAAATCATATTTGTATTTGTTCAGGTTGCGGCATTTTTTTAAAAGGATTTTTTATTCCAAGGGCTCGTTTGCAGAGTGGAAAGCGAAAAAATCTTGTGTTCAATTTTTTAAAATTCTTCCAAATACTTTTCGACACATTTATAATTTACTTTTGTTGCATAAGCCGCCTGTTTAAAATACTCTTTTATTATTTCTTTTATATTTATTTGCGCGTATTCTTTTTTATAATTGTAACTTCAATTCTCGCATTTTGAAAGACGCGATTTCTCGAAATTTTTAGGGTTGCTTCAGAACGTGTCTTCAAAGAATATTAGCCGAGAATTGTAATTGTTCGGATCCATTATTTCCGCCGTATAAAAATTATTCTCATTGTCGAATAAGCGATCATGCTGCCAGAAGTTCGATGCTCGTAATAATAACAGGAAGATAAAGATATTGAAAGTATATATTTAACCCTTAAATGAAAGTTCGCCAAAGCAGGCGCGAGCGAAATGTTGGCTTAACTAATCTTCGTGTAAGAAATGGAAAGATCAATTCGTAGGTAACCTTTAAATTGACATCAATGTAGTCCGAACGCTAAAACGTTAGAAAAATAAAAATCGCGACAAGGATAGTCATAGGCGAGCAGGATTTGGATGCTGAATTTTTCCGAAATTTCAAGTATTCGGAATTTGTTTAATAACAAAATTTTTAATTATCAATCATCGCTTCGTGCGAAAGTACGGATCTGCTTGCAAGCGCGATGTAAGTATATATATATATATATATATATATATATATATATATATATATATATATATATATATATATATATATATATATATATATATATATATATATATATATATATATATATATATATATATATATATATATATATATATATATATATAATGTTTTTGAACAATGTTCTTGAACATTCCCGAATTATCGATTTTTCTTCTTGAACATTTTTATGTATTATGGGATAGGCGAAGGTGGACGGCAGCTGGAGAAGGGGTGCTAAAACGTGCGCCCTGGCTCTGAAAATGTGCGCGCTAAGGGGGTTATGTATGTGATACATAGACGAGAGTGAGGGGTGCGGCCTGAGAGCGCCGTGGGTATTTTGCAGACTGTTGTCCCTGGAAGAGGGGTAGTTCCGGACTTTCAAAAAAAGTTGTTACTGGAGGACCTGAAACAGGCAAAAAAGGGGTGATCTGAAGAAAGTTCATTAGCGCCACTAAGGTTTATTAGCGCCACCAAGCCCCACAAGTGCCACCGTGGCCTTCAAGCGCCATTGTGGCGCTCTTTACACTGTTTTTTCTGGGGAAAAAACTTACTGCACTTATGACATTTTTGTAATCAGATCATAGTCTGCCTCTCTGGAACAGTAGAATTGTTCTTGAACAATGTTCATGATTATTTTTATGTGTTGTGTTATAGGCGGGTTTAGAGAGTAGAGGGCTGAAAGTGCTCCAGGGTGCTCCCTGGGGTTTAGGGTCAGGCAGCAAGAGGGGTAAGGGGGCGTCTCATAAGCCTAAGGGAAGCAGTCCCGGGGATAGGGTACCCCTAAGCCTAGAGGGTTTCTGAATTTTAAATTTTCAGTTGTCCTTGAACATTGTTCAAGAACAATTATACTGTTCCAGGGAGGCAGACTATGATCTGATTGCAAAAATGCCTCAAGTGCGGTAAGTTTTTCCTCAAAAGAAACAGTGTAAAGAGCGCTACAATAGCGCTTGAGGACCACGGTGGCGCTTGTGGGGTTTGGTGGCGCTAATGAACCCTCTTCAGATCACCCCCTTTTTTGCCTCTTTCAGGTCTTCCAGGGACAACTTTTTTAAAGTTTCGGAACTACCTCTCTTCCAGGGACAACTAGTCTGCAAAATACCCAGGGCGCACTCAGGGCGCACCCCTCACCCTCGTCTATGTATCACATACATAACCCCCTTAGCGCGCACATTTTCAGAGCCAGGGCGCACGTTTTAGCACCCCTTCTCCAGCTGCCGTCCACGTCCGCCTATCCCATAAGACATAAGAATGTTCGAGAAGAGAAATCGATAATTCGAAAATGTTCAAGAACATTGTTCAAGAAGGTGCCAGGGAGGCAGGGTATTCTACTTACGTATAAACATAAATTTTATTGTTTTAATTGCTGGCTTTATTTCAATAGCTTGCTGTTAAGGAAGTTGCATAAATCGAACGAAGACGGAGCTTGGTGGTCTGCATGGCGATTTCACCGAAAAACACTGCGCGTCTTGCGTTCAGCCTTGCACGTAATTATACTTTTTTTCCAGATAGTTGACTGTTTTTCTGTCACATTAAAAACACGTAATCCGTGCGATCGAGACGAGTGAACAACTTTTTCAAAACTTTTTATTCGTTTACTATAAAAGTGATCGTGTATTTTGAAATTTAGTTTTTAAGCGAACCGTAATAATTTCAGACTCTAAAATGCTCAAAACTCATACTCGTACATACTCTCGAAGCTCAGTGCTTTTTATTTACATTTTATCGTTTTAATTTTCAACAGCTTAGGTAATTATTACCATTTTCAAGAATTTTTCTGCACTCGTCCTCCTTGAATTTTTTTATGTTTTTTTCCGCTGCTAGCCTAATGTCCTCGCGTTTGACATTAAGGCAGTCTGTTTTCGACGTGGCATTTTCGACGGCTAAATGGCCGCATCCTGTTTCGATTTCAGTGAGTGGCCTTGAATGTTTTCAGATAACATTATTGATCCGTCTTTGTCAAGAAAACGTTGAAATTTCTCTTCAATTTTCGTAGTTTGCGTTTTTGATGTATAACATCGCACGCATATATTTAAATACATATTATTTTGTATAACTTTTAGTCGCAAAAAAACCTAGTTTAATGCGGTCTGCTACGTATAAATCTAATTTCTAATGTAACCTTTTTATTTTCTTTCAATACTCCTATCACATTTTTTCTTATATGCTTGTTTTCTAACGCCCATTTAAAAGTTAGCGTCTTCCAAATTTAAATTTTTATATTATTGATACGTAGCTATCGATTGTTACTAATATTTACGTTCGGAGCTCCGTTATTCCTTACTAACATTTTCACCGCCGTTGTTCATTTATTTATTTTAATTTTATTAATTCTAGCTCGACTTTACTTTAAACGCTCTATTCGTCCAGTTGAAAGAAAGAACCTTAAATAATTAAATTTTCGTTTGCTCGTTATTTTTAGAACTATTACAGCTTGTGCGAAGGGAACGAGGACAGATGCGAAGCCCTTTGACGTAGGTGTCGCTTATTAACATTCTTTCTGATTTTATTTTTAGCCTGATTGACACATTTCAGCGAAAATGCCGTCGCGTTAGAAATATATTACGAACAACTTAATTATTTGTATTTGAAAGAGTCGAGCGGATATCCGGTAATGGACCGTTTACTACGTTTGATTAATTTTCAATTACCGTAGCGAGTGTTAGACGCTTTAAAAGGAAAAAGGTTTTCATTGGACATCATGGAAAATGGTCGATCGCAAAGTTAATCAATAGCGTATGATTGAGATTAGAAAAAGGGAAAACAGTCAAGAAAAAGGCTATAAATACTTGAAATACAATTAACTAAATCGGGCTATTAAGACATGATGGATAATTGATTAAAACGGGAAATTTAAGCGAATTTTAATTAAATCATTGAATAAAGTAAAAATAGGTAGACGGGCACGCCGTAGAATACGGGCGAAAGGACTGTTTCGGCGAGCGCACGTAGATGGATACAGCTTCTCCCATTTACTGCATTTTGCATTTTTTGCAATTATTGTATACCCCCTTACTTTCATTCAAAGTATTTCTTAATTTATTTCGCGATTTACTAATTTGTTGAAATTCGTTGCGATAATATAAAAAGCGTTTTAATTATAGCGCATTTGCTTCATAAGCGAATAGCTATCCGCTTCGAAGTTTCAGAACTACTCTGATAGCAATGCGCGTATTTGCGCAACGCGATTCTTTGACAGCACTTCTACTCTCGAACACGTACGTATACATACTTTGGTACGCGCAAAGTGGGTCGGAAAAGTATCCAGTTATATTTTAATATTTTTCACCAAAATAGCCGTAAGCACTAATTCTGCGTCAAATGCCGTTCGCCATCATCAGTTAAAGTCAAAAAAGCGGAGCTCTGATAATTGATCGACGACAGGTGTTAAAAGAGAAATTTTCCTCCGAAAAGGTTCCAAATAAACCGTTCGTCGGTTAATGAATGTTGAAACACTGGCAAGCATCCGATTTTTATTTGCAAACAAGCAACTCTTTCATCCCGAATTCGTACAAACTTTCATAGCGCTCATCCGTGCCAACAAGGTCATTAATTCTTAGCTCTTAGCTTCACGAACTTATGCGGAAAAAACGATGAGCAAAAACGCAACAGCTAATAATTTATTTCTGCTCTAAAGAAACGCAATGGCACGCGTTGAAAATGCATCAATAAACGCCGGGGATGAAATCTGAAGCATTTTAAGCGTGCAAAGAAGTGACTGAGAAACTTTCCTGGAGCGGTACAATAATATTTTTGCGCGCAAAACTTTCTTTGCTATAGATTGGCTAGATGCGCGAGATCGTTTGACAGTATTTATCTCCACGGGTTTCACGCATTGATAATTACAGAGCTTGAATAAAACCTAATAAATAACATCTTCAATTTTAGACGAATGAAAAGGAATTTTTGTATTGCGTATACATTGAATCAGTTTATATCGTTTTAAGTGCATGATCTCTCGTACATGCACATCTTCAATATATTCAAAAGTCTGAACGGAACGCGCGTCGGTAATATCGAGCCTAATCGAAAATAATGAAAAAAATTCAACGAAAAGTCCATAAGATCAGTAATAAATTTCAATACAACTGCAATTTTATGTTTGATTAATCATCCTATCTTTTGATGTAGCGGCAATACTATCGGCAGACAAATGGATACAGAGTCGCTAATCGCGGTATACGCATATTTTTGTCGCAATATTACGATCTACGTTAGTCGTTGCCCAAAGATATATTACTCTCGTTTCAGAAAAGAATTAAAATACTTTAAAGATGTCTTAATTGATAACGTGTTTACCGTCTGCCTTCAGGGTGCGAATCTTCTTGCTGATCTCGGCGGCCAGTTAGGACTATGGTTAGGTAAGGATAGTATTCGATTAACCTTATTTTTATTTTTAAATGTTCTTTTACATTATTATTTACCGTAATCGCAACATAAACAAAACAAAGCCTGTGTAGAACATTTACTATTTCCGAACTTGCTATTTGGTAAATACTTACTAATAGATTCTATTCTATTTCGATTACTTAAATAATGTTACTGTCATCTTGATTTGCCTACTTTTTCTACGTGCGCCGGTTACGTTTTTAATAATAAATAGGATGTTCGATGTCTTCCAGAAATCGATTATTTTATATGTTCCATTTTTTTAGAATTTTCGATTCTCGATTAGTGGTCGCTAATCTGAATTTTAATTAGTTGCGCATCTCCATACTTAAATAAGCCAGATGATTTATTAAGTTCGCGAATATGTCTCTTTGTAAAGCGAGTGTATTCTTTGTAAAGCGAAAATGTTCTTTGTAAAGTTCTTTGTAAAGCGAGTATGTTCTTTGTAAAGCGAAAATGTTCTTTGTAAAGTTCTTTGTAAAGCGTTAGGCTGCGAAATATCTTCTATTATTCCTTTATAAATGAAATATGAATTTGTAGGCTTCAGCGTGATAACGACGTTCGAGATTATATGTCTGCTGGTCAACATTTGTCGGCTGTATTTCAAAGTTAGGTTGAGCGAAAAAATGTGCGCCACTTACTCGCCGTCGATTCGAACAGTCAGATTGAGAACGGCGACGCAAATTTCAACGATTCGACGGTCACCATGACGCTCAACATGAACCGCGTCCACTTGCCCGACGCCCTCACCAAAGCCAAAATAAGCCGGCAAGAGAACACTGGCCGCCGGTTCGCTTTACAGGTGAACTTATTATTAGGACTTACATTTTTTCTAAAAAGACGCTTTATTAACAGGATAGGAGGCGAAAAAGAGAGCACTTAGGATACTATAAAAAATAGAAATAAAATTAGCTCAGAATTTGAGTTTAAATGGCTTTAAGCTAGCACGCGCGCGGCGTTTGGTGAACACACGGGCGTGAGGGGGGGAGGGGGTTTAGTCACCCCAGAATTGAATTTTCGGTGCTATTTTCAGCAATGTAACCCCATTGACCCGCCCAGAATTTTGTTGCCGCAACTGATTTTTACGATATTGCTATACTCGTTTTTCAGGCCGTTTTGGCTAAAAAAGCTCTCCGGCTGACCGCCCCCCCCAACCGGCCTATTCGGTCGTACAAAATTTGGTCACAAAAAACTAAAAAATGCTCGACGCAGCGTCTCATAAACTATAGTCTATTTCATTTTGGTTTTCCCTTTTTTGCAAAAACAATCAAATTTTGACTGAAAAAGTGTTTTAAACTCATACGGCGGGAGTTTAATTATGTTGACTTCTCTCATCGTTGCGTTGCATTAATTCATCGAAGGTCTAAGCCACTTTTTTGACCTAATTTCTATGAGAAAACCGCAACGCATATTTTTAGTGGGTAGCGGTATGAAAGTAACAACTTCCGCATTATTTACAAATTGATTTCAATTCGCGTTAGCCGAATCTTATTCGTTTTTGCATACAGGCCCTCGAATCGAAGATTTTTATCTTCCGCTCTATTTCCTTTATAGAATAAAAAGGGAGATTTTGTCCGATTGTTCGGCATACTTTTTTTATATACATTATTTCACCGTTGAGCGATGACGAAAACGGTGTCCGGAAAATTCATCGTGGGGTAAAATTCATCGTAGGAAAATTGTGATAAATTGATAGTGCAAGATTATGATAACCCTGATAGAATGGATTACCTTCGTGAATTAGCCCATAATTTTAACTTCTAAGTGCTTTAAATAATGTTTTTTCTTGACATCTAGTCGCTGTCATGTCATCATTCCTTTTCTTTGACATCTAATCCATAAACGCGTTTTTGAGCTGTCTTAAATTGCCGTTACAGAAATGGTTAGGAGTAGAAAAGCCCCCTGAGTGGGCTGGCTTGAAAAAAACCGTTCAAAAAACTGTGACTGCAAATTAACCTCAAGCAACTAGTACCCCGGGCTTAACTTGTCAGGATACTTTCTTGTTAACTTAGTAGAAAAATTTTAAGGAATTAAGGAAAATGCAGAACACTGTGTTTTTATTAATGTACTTTATAAGACGATACGTCCGTTACAAAATTCCCAGAATGAATTAATTTTAACTTTCTTCACGATGAAGTTTTCTGCGATGAATTTCCCTACGATGAATTTTCCGCGATGAATTTTCCCTAAACCGACGAAAACTAAACTAAAATAGAATAAGTGGAAAGTGAAGCATCAAATAAAGAGATAAAATGGGAGTTCGTTGCGTTCGATTACGGATTTTTGAAATTTTTTCACGTTTTAATTTACGCTACTAGGAAGCGGATAATGAATAATGAGATAATAATATAACACGAATACAATTAATTGTTAGTACGTACCTGAAATTCAAAATAACAAACGTTTTGATTCGCAACTCAAAATGCTTTTAGTTTTTCTTCAACGAGTATCATTATGCTTTAGCGAGTCACGGGCCGCAGGTGGACTCTCGCCGGTGTACCGGTACGTATTTATACCTAGTTTAGGGTAGAAACAACTTGAGGCTTTTCTTGGCTTTTCGCGACGGCCGAAGGAATTTCATTTCCGGCTTCCTCGTAATATAACAAAAGCTTACATAAACGCTTTTGCTTTAGCTCATCAAACTTTAAAAGCTTGTTTATATAATTTTCGTTCTAATCTACGTTTGTGGGAAAGCGACGCCTAATTACTCCACAACCTTTTCCTAATGCTTCCGCTTTCGCCGAATGTTCTCGCGCTTATTAAGCTTTTCTAATATTTGTCATACATCATTAGCGTACGAAAAATTCTTTTTATTACGCTAGTTCTGCGATATCCAACTATTTATCGATCGCTTTCGTTTGACATCAAATTAGCGAAAATAAATCAAGCTCGAAAATCTTTAATAATCATGAGAAAAGTGCGGCGAAAGTCACGCTGGAGCCTATTCACAAAAAAAATTAGTTGCGCTCTTTTCGGAATTTTCGTGGCGCAAACAAACATGAGAAGAAAATCTCTTTATTTAAAATTTTTGATACATAAATTTTGGAACTCTATTTTACCGGATAAAGACTAAATAATATATTTAGGATTTTTAGTTCACTTTTTTATTTAAATGTACAATGTATATTTAATTTTTCGGTCGTCGACTCTTATAAGACCCTTCGTTGCTGATATCTCCGTGATTTAAACAGCAGGTATTCGACGTCACTCACATAAAGCTTGTTCCTCGTGGACCGGCCACTGGTTCACTTCACAGTCAAATCGACGAGGAGGGTAAATCTTCTCGTTCGTCGTCAACGGCCAGTGCTCTGGGGTCGTCGCTGGACAACGACTCTCGGCCGCCTCTCAGGAAGGACGCCTTTTCAATAATAGAACCAGTCTGAGAGCCCCTTCTCGATGCAGGACCTCTTCTTGAACGACGGGGCTGGGCGCCGTTGAGGCTCAGTCCTACCGAGACGTCGACTTACCTTTAATTCGGAGACACTTTTGGCCATTATGATTCCTGATTTTTCCTATCCTACGCGTCGCGGCATTTGATTTGTTGCGATCCGATAATCATTTTCCTCTCGTGTCTACGTTTATATTTGTATGTTTGTATATACGAAGTTCCGTCCGCATTTTTGTCTAAATAGGTAAGTACCTACCTACTATCTTAATCTTTTTATTGTTGCCCATAAGCGCATTTTGATTATGGGAGTTACCGCCTGGACGTACTTATATGTACAGGCGGTTTGAATCAAAAATTGAAATCAAACTGACGGAAGAGCTCGAAGTCATCTGGCATTAAGTTATTTAGTAAGTACGTGCAGTCTGCCTGTTCTTTTAGGGTTAGTTTACTTTCTATTTTAAACGGGTCATCCCGAATTCTAGAGTCTCGGAAGGGGGTTTAGAGATATTTGACCTTTTAGAGGCCGACGTTCCCCATTGCGGACGTACTTTCAAAAATTTATCGCAGCGCATTTACTAATCTAATTTAAGTAAGATATGTTTTGGATAAGAAACGAAATGTTTGCCTATCATCCGAATGAAAATTTAAAGCTGAGTAGTTAATATTCGCTATGGTATACTGACTCTAATTAGACAAAAATGCCAAAACTTTGCCACATTTACAAATTAGCATATTGCCAATCTATATTTGTAAATTTTCGAACCAAATGTCATGCGGCCTTGTTTGCGGAGGTTTTCTGATCATTTTGGTGTGTTATGTGTCTTTTATTTACTTGTTTATCAAAACTTAATTGAATATGAATCGATTTTCCCATTTGGGAAGGTTGCCTGCAAAAATGTTAAATTCCCTCCTATTCTCTGCATGCACGTTTTCCATACGCATCTTTTTGAAACGTTCGAGTCAAATTTGTAGAATTATCTAGTCGAATCTATGCGTTGCGAGTACTTATTGATTTCTAACGTGTTTTAGGCGAAGGAAGTCTTTCTGTAAATAATTCTAGAAGATTTTTGCAGAAATTGCTCTAGTAGATATCAGTTTTTCTCATTTTTGACTTTTAGGACTAAAATCTCTATAAAGACTCAGAGGCGAATTTTCATTTAAATTTACGCGCGAGGTCAAATTAAGTTTTTAATATCTATGTAGAATTTCCAATATATTTCATCAAACTATATACTTATTCTTTTTTTACATTTAGGAGAATCTGTGACTCAGTCTTCAACAAATTTTCGAAAAATCCAGGAAAAGGACTACAATGTGGATATTTGCTAATAATACTGATTTTTGACTTATCTTCCAACCTTTCTTCACTGGCATCAAGAAGCAAGAAAAACTTGTCAAATACAAAAAATTCAGTCACGGTGTTTACTGTGAAGATTCATCGGTTTTTCTATGGTTTTTGGCTTATAATATTGCGAATTCTCAATCACACGTGGTTCGCTAATTTTACAATTTAACATTTAAAATTATTTGTTTTACCAAAGCTTGTAGGTGGTAGATTGATTAAATCTTGTATTGCAAAATATATCAGGACCTAAAATTTATTTAAAACGTATACCTAATCTAAGTAAGACGTTCCTGAATGGGAACATATGCATAACTCGACAGGGAAAAGAGCTTTTGCTCTGCTTTCTGGCTCCCAGTATCACGTTTTTCTTTAACTGAACTATATCAAAAGGCCATTGTCGTAGTATATCTGCATCTTAGATCGAACTCTGAAAAGTTAAAGGTCAAAAAAGTTATAGGAGCACAAACACCGTTTTTCGAGGTTTCTTTTCGAGCTCGATCCATTTAACATCAAAAATGGCGAAAAGACAAAATATTTTCTTTAAAATTCCAAGGGTTTTGTGATTTATGGAGTCCAGCTAGTGATAATCCTAGACTGTAGTCTGTTTCATTCAACTTTGAGGTTTTTGAAAAAGTTTAAAATGACTACAGAAGTGTTTTAGAGTAATATGATAAATATGATATTCTACAGTATGTCGAGTCATATCGAGACGTACATACATACCTATGTTATCAGCCGCATCACTGCATCAAAATTTGAAACTACTTTTGTACCCTGATTCTTGCGGGAAAATTCAAAAGAAAACCGCAAAGTTAAATGAAACAGACTATAGTCTTAGCGAATAACATGGTTTTTTAAGCTTGTGAAAACCTTCGTTTATTCTTTGAAAATCTTGTTCTTAATAGTTCAAAAGCACAACTTCGTAGTTTAATGACATTTTTTAGGTACACCGGTCAGTATTCCGACAGAGATCGCTTACCTCGAAACCAGGCCCGTATCCAGGGGCCGGGGGGCCTGCCCCCCCCCGAAATGGTAAAAAATTTTTTGTTTCTTCTAAGGGTCCCCCAAAGGAAAAAATAAAAAATGGGCGAAGTGCGTCTGAAACACTGCCAAAACAGGTTTTTAGCGTACTTTTTTGAGCTAGTAAACTCAAAATTTTCTCGCGCTTCGCGCCGGATTGATTGTTTGTGTATAGTTTTGTCTTCTAAACCGCTAGAAATCGCTCAAATTTGAGTTAGACATAGAGAGCATGTCAATTTTTTTTCTAGCGCTGTGCGCCAGATTTATTGTTTAGCTATAATTTTTGCCTTCTAGCTCACTCAAAACAGCTCAAATTTGAGTAATGACATCGAAAAATGAATTTGATCCGCGCTTCGCGCCGCATTTATTTATTTCCTTTGTAAAGCAGAATGATTAAGTAGAAAGGCAAGAGCTAAGAAATAATTCGTGGATTAAGTGATGAAAAATTAGCTTAAACGATAAATTTGCTGTTTATCAATATAAAATAGTGCGAAAATTTTTCGATTTTTCGTTGAAATTTTTCTTCGCCATAGCTGGCCGAGATACGCTCAAAACTGTCTTTTTTCGTCCATCTCCTAATGGTACCTACTCGAGATATCTAATCTCAAAATTTTCGCCACCCCACCCCGAAATAAAATCCTGGATACGGGCCTGCTCGAAACGATTAAATCAGTACTTATTCTAATGTACTAGCGGATCCATGAGTTTCGAAGAACAGTCAAAAACAGGTCCGACGTGCGGAAAGCAGTTTTTCGTCGTTTTGCATTGTCTACTTCTTAAAAATGATTCCAGGTGCTAAATTTTTCTTAAAAATTTCATTATTTTTGTCAATTTATGCAGGAAAGTGGTCGAATTTCTTTATCTTTAGCTGAACTTCACCAAAAATTTGATGAAATTTAGGCAGATAGATGTTTACGGACTTAAATTCCTTCGTTATTTGTGCATTTAGGGCACAACAGCATTTGACGCGAAGCGCTGAAAATTTTCAGACTTTATACTACAAAAGAAAGAAATCTACGAAAATATGACATCCTCCTCCAGCCGTCAAGAAAGTGAAATGTAAGAGCCAGAAAATTTTGAGGAATCACGATAGTCAATGACCAAAAATCAATTCAAAGTATGCATGTATGTATAGGCAGGGTACGTATAGGGGATGCCCTCCCCTAAATTGGCCCCTGTATGCGCGTGCGTTAGTAGTGTACGTACATCTACCAATCCTTTGTTGATGGAAAATTGAACAGGGAAAAAGTTTACGGTAGTAATATCTCCTAGTTTATAGGGGGATGGATAAAATCCGGGAGCAAAAATGATCGTGCACCCCGTACACCCCGTTTCTGTGGGATTTCTCAACCGTGTGATTCAAAATCCCGGAACCGAATTCCCGAAGTAGGGCTCATCCGGGTCAACATCTGAACCCTTTTCGGGGAAAATTTCTCCTAAAAGGTGGTTTCAGGGCTAAGAAACGGTATCCCCAATATCTTAAATACCGTTTCAGTCGGAGGTTTCTCTATCCTGAAACAAAATACAGGAACCGGGTTCCCCAAGTACCCCAACCCCTTTTCCGGCAAAAATGCATAGTGAGGTAGTTTCCGAGCCTTGAAATCACCGTTGATGGGAGAAATTTTGCCGGAAACTGGTTTGGGGATGATCGATAACACTGAGCCCTAGTTCCAAGACTTTGAGCCACCACCAGGGTGGAGAACGCCTTGCGGAAACGGGGTGCACAATCATTTCCGGATTTTACACATCGTTTCTGTTTTCGTTTCAGGATTTTACCCATTTTACATGTCTGTTTCCGGATTTTACTTTTCCACGACAATCTGTTACACCATTGGTTCCTAAGTGAAGATCAATCGTTTGCAAAAGATAATAATTAGATAGAACCGGAATAAGGATTAATCGTTAGAGGCAGATTAAATATAACTAAAACTATTACAATCATGCGACAAAATCAATAGGTTTTGGTTTTTGCAATATTGAAGCCACCTTTCCATCGTCTTTTGTGTTTCCTTTAATTTCTTGTTGCTGTGATTACTCATATAATAAAACTAGCTGAGCTACCCAGCATTGTCCGGGCTGAACTTAGGCCTGATAGCTATATGGAATTGAGACGTCTTTTGTATTCTTTATTTTTCGGGACTTTTGATATTTTTGGGATATTTCTAAAAAAATTCTTGGTAAAAACCATATTTAATTTTTTTGATTTTTTAGAAATGTTTTTTGCCAACCATTTTTTGGATCAAACCCATATTTTTGACGTTGCAGAATGGTTTTGAGAATTTTTCAGCTTTTTTGATGTTTTGGGATGTTCTAAAATTTTTTTTGTCAAACCCATATTTTTGATGTTCTGAAAAATTTTTTGGTCAAACCATATTTTTGATGTTTTAAAAATTTTTTGTTTGTTGTAGAAAAGGGTGTCATATACCACGTGATATCTTATATCCCTCATATGTTATAGCAGAGGGTAACTCCTATCTTATATCACTGCATGTTATGGCACAGACAGAGGTTACCTTTATATCACATCATTGTACCGTATAGCATTGTCCATCTTGTAGCATTATGTTGGCTATATTACGTTCGATCCTATAACGCACGCAGCGGCAAAAGTACCGTAACCCAAAAATAGCGTAAATTGAATTTATTCCAATTCCCGAAATTTGGCAAAAAATCGGTCTATGTCCCGAAATCGGCCATGCTCAAGCATAGGGACGCCTGCCGCTTCACACCCCTGTACATGTTTTTGATCAAAACCATATTTTTGACGTTACAAAATGGTTTTGAAAATTCTTTAGCCGAAATCATATTTTTGATGTTTTGGGATGTTCTGGAAATTTTTTTGGTTAAACCCATATCTTTGATGTTTTGGGATGTTTTAGAAAATTTTTTTCGGTCAAGCCATATTTTTGATGCTTTAAAAATGTTTTGTTTGTTGTAGCAAAGGGTGTCATACATCACGTGATATCTTATATCACTCACATGTTATAGCAGAGGTTATCTCCTATCTTATATCACTGCATATTATGGCACAGACAGGGTATCTTATATCATATCATTGTACCGTAGAGCAATGCCCATCTTGAAGCATTACGTGGGCTATATTACGTCCGATCCCATGTTATAACGCACACAGCAGCAAAAGTACAGTAACCCGAAAATAGTGTAAAGTGAATTTTTTCCGATTTTCGGGCATCCGTCATGTCCCGAAATTGGCCATGCTTAAGCATAGGGACGCCTCCCGCTTCACCCCTATACAGGGTGCATGGGTGGGGTTGGTGAAATCCAAATGTTGCTACTACACCCCAGCCGGTAGGCCGAGCTCGGGCCAAAACTTCAGCCCATCAAGTATTATGGGGCCGGAGCCAACCCCGGACACAGAAATACACTTTCACAAATATTTTGTAGATTCGGTGCAGTTGTCTCCAAACAACTCCCGTGTGGCTTGAAACGCATTTAGATTAACCGACCGATTGCGTTTCAGCGGATTTTGAATTCAATATGCACAAAGTGCTTTGTAAAGAAAATGTTACCTAATGCTACTTTAAATGATTCTGCGAATATGTATAGTCTGTTTCATTTATTCGTGAGCTTTTTAGCAAATCTTTTCCGATGCTACAGTAACTCTATATTTTCTACTAACTGTATATTATTTAGAGATCATTGTAGCTACTTAGTTAAACATGATAGACTAGTATTTTAAACATCGCCGGAAACTTCCGCTTAGCGTAGTGGTATAAGTTAGCGTAGCGGGTGGTTTCGTTTTATATTGTGCCGGTGTACCTGTTTAAACTTTTGTGTACAGTATATTGTTTTATCGCTGGCTACACTAAATTACATTACATTACATATGACGTCTGATTATTGTCGGGGCAACACGGGTTCGATTCCTTCGGCAAGATTTTTATTTAGCGCACTTACTGTAGAATGTCACAGCACTGTTTAGATGTTTGAATTGAGTCTATATGGACGGTTAAGTGCATTAAAAATGAAAGAATGGCGGCCGCTCGCCCTCACTCAACTTTTCTGTCCAGTCGAGTTACAGTAAATCACCTAGTTAGGCATACTGCAGCCTTCAAAAAAATTTACTGAAAAAGCTCTCGCATAAACAAAACAGACGAAAAAGACTAGGTACGTATCGATCTGAATTTAGCAATTAGCGGTAATCCTTAGAAGACCCGACAGTTTTGGTATGCAATTACGCCTGAAGATGAGAGTCGTAAACATAGGTGGGCGGCACCAAAGTTCTGGGAAGGGGGTGCAAGATTTTGTCAAAGGTCAAAAAATTGGTGGTATGGCGAAAAAACACAATTTTTCAAGGTTGCTCATCGAGCACTATCCATTGGCATGAAAAAATTGCGAAAAAATTTTCAAAAATTGAATTCTGGGGGTAGGCATTTTGGCTTCTGAGGGGTGCATACCCCCCAACCCCCCCCTCACGCCCATGTATGGTCATAAATAGCCCTATTTTATGCAGCAATGCGCGTAATCACTTATAGGTGTATACGTAAATATACGTGAGGTAGAATAAACGAGTGATTTTGGTTAAGCTGAAATTTAATAAACGTTGGAACAGGATAGCAGAAAACAATCCGAATGAGCTCGTGTGATAACATCACGGATACGTAAAAACGAATCAGACCGGATCATATTTTCGATTGTCTAATCCATAAAGTCTCCGAATCTTAGCCACAGTCGTCGGCGTCCGCAAATCGTCGAAGTTTTGATAGCGCTTACGGCTGTCCCACGTGTCGTACGCGGGCATTTTGGGGTGCTCGCTCAGCTGACGGATGATTTCGTTAAAAAACGATTGAGGATGCGCCGCCTGAGCTTTTTGAAAACCTAATTCAGATAACACAAGCAATGTAGACAGAAATAACAGTAAAGTCGGTCCCTTCCGATATAGAAAGTTCTTCATTCTTCTGCCTTTAGTGAGTAAGGGATTTAATGCTAAAACATAAAGTGCGCCTACAATTCATGTTGAAAGTGGAAAAATAGGTTCATGTTGAACGACAAGCCTACAAAAGTCGGCGATATCATCGACAGAAAATCGGGAAAATCGGGGCATTTGTGAACCGGGAAAAATACTTCACTCCGTCTTTCCAGCCTACTTCAGAAGTAATAAACGGCGACGGCGATTTTGCTGACACTTTTCCCCTCCCAAACGTCCAGATTCTGTCAATTTTTGGTAGTCGATATCGTCAAATTGCGACTTTCCCGATTTTTATCGGCGATATCGCTGATTAAAATCGTTAGAACAGGAAACCATCCTGTTTTTCTACGATATCGGCTACTTTTATTGATAGCGGTACGCGTCAAACATAATGTGAAGATGATTTTTTTGATATTGTATTGGAGTGAAAAACATATTTTAGTTATTTTAAAGAATTGGAGCAGGACGAAATTGAACTCAATGTCCTGAATTTTAACTAGCCGATGCTGAACTTCTTTCTGTTCTATTTAACGCAACGTGATACTTCTGTTCCTTTGCAGATCTTAAAGTATCCCGTTGTCTAATTTCCATGGAAAATCGAGAATTAAATTAAATTAAATTGCTTCTACGGTGTTAAGATGAAATTAAAGAGAATTTTTGAACTGTAAGCGTGCTTATGTGCGTGTATAAATCCAATGTGATAATTTTAATTCTTTAAAAACTCGCTTGTACGCAATACGAGTATAGGTGGGCGGCATCGAAGTTCTGGGAAGGGGACGTAAGATTTTTTCAAAGGTCAAAAAATAGCCTTAAAAATGGTGGTATGACGAAAGAACACTATTTTTCAACGTTTCTCATCGAGCACTATCCATTGGAATAAAAAAAAATTGCGAAAAAAACAGAAAAATTTTCGAAAATTGAATTCTGGGGATATTTTGGTTTTTGGGGGTATTTTGGTTTCTGGGGGTGCATACCACACATGGGCGTGGGGGGTTTGGGGGTATACACCCCCAGAAGTTGAAATACCCCCCAGAATTCAAATTTTTAAAATGTTTTTGCTTTTTTAGCGATTTTTTGATGCCATTGGATAGTGCTCAATGAGAAACGTCGAAAAATGGTGTTTTTTCGCCATACGACCACTTTTAAGACCATTTTCTGACCTTTGAAAATTTTTTCACCCTCCCGCAGAATTTCGGTGCTGCCCACCTATGGTGCATACCCCTAAACCCCCCACGCCCAGGTATGATTACGGGACAATAATTTTAAAAAGGTTTTCATTGCGGGCAGCGCGTTTGACGAGCTAATGCATTTTAGAGAGCATGTGTTACATAAGAAAATGAAGCGATTCTGCGGTTTGAATAGCGAAGCAAATCGTCGATTTTCCGGACCTTACCGATTATTGTCCGCGATATCAGCGAATTTCTCGATTAAATCGAAAAAATCGGCGACATCCCAGACAAAAATCGGCGATATCGTCGATTCTAACTCCTGAATTTGGTTCCGGAGTAGCATTTTTAATGTTAACGTTATTTGAATATCGTTAATTTTTAAAACGTATTTTTCAGCATACATTCTCCATAAATTTTTGTATTATTAACGCATTCTGGTAGAAAAATCTGTGTTAAAGCTAAAAATGCAGTTTTAAATTCACTGGCAATAATATCAAGGTCCAAAAACGAAATCAACCTTATTTATAATTTTTTGCTTCGAGGGAAAAATCAAAATATACTTTCACTGCGAAAAGTCTCCAAAGTTTCAAGAAGAACGCTTTATTATCAACCACTAACGTTATTATAACGATTAACCCCTGCTTGGCGGGCATACCCTATTCTGATCGTGACCAGACAAGCACAAGGGGTCTAGGCCATACGTGGGCAGCAAGAAAATTCCGGGGGATGCAAGATTTTTCAAAGGTCAAATAATGGCCTTAAAAATGGTGGCATGGCAAAAAACCCCATTTTTCGACGTTTCTCATCGCGCAATATCCATTAACATCAAAAATTTGCGGAAAAAAAATGAAAAAAATTTCAAAAAATTGAATTCTCGGGGGTATTTTTTGGTTTCTCGGGAGGAGCACATACCCCCAAATCCCCCCCCGAGTAGTCGGTTAGTACTACACAGAGCCCGAGTAGTCGGTTAGGACTACATCCGCGTGTTAGAGCGGAAGATCTGGGAAACCGGCGCGGTTAAAATTTTGCTCACTGAGTAACGTGGTTGGCAGGTTGCCACGTTACAACTCGTAGATGCAAAATAAGGATTTGCACAGTTTTTATGTCCTACTGTGTATCCAATCGTACGCGCGTACGTACGTACGAACGGAGCCGTACTTACGTGGGCAGGGGGCAGTCGATCCTCCTTGGCCGCAAAAAAGGGCAGGTAAGATGATGCAAGGAGAGATTGAAAAAATCGTTTGTTTTGCCAAAAGATCATCGAATTTCCGACGCTTAGCGCTATTAGTGAAGTATTTTATATTGTGCCGTCTCAAACACGACCAAAAAATGAAAATATTCATAGCCTCGTTTACAGATAGCAAGTTTTTCGATAAGTTTGAATTTTTCTAGCTAAACGAATAGAGCATATTAAAAAACGTTGTAAAATGCTAGGGGCTGCGTACGAGTATAATCGGTTCAAAAAACATGTTTCCTTCAAGTATCTTACGAAAAGCACGCTGAAAATGACCTCAGCAGCGCTAACCTCTTCCATACAAAGATAACTAGCATGTACATCCGTATTTTCGGAAAAATGAACGCGATCGACTAATATAAAGCGAAAATCTATCAAAGTGATTTCCTCTGTGGTTTCTGATCGTCGAGTAGTGGGTGTGCGTCATTTCACTTCAAACATCCCTAATGTTGAATTTACCGGAAATAATGACAGCTGACTGCCGAGGAACGGCTCAACTGCGAAATTCAAATTAAAACGTGGATGCGTCAAAAAAGCATGTTATTTGTGAGCGATTTATACGCGTAACCAAGTACAACTACACCGACATGAAGCGCGTGTTAATAATATAGTGATTCGCGAGATATGATAAATAAAAGCCACGCTTCTAAAAACGCAATGAAAACATTGATGAAATAAAATGATTAAGCAAAACGAGATCAAAGCGGCAAAAATATGAATTGGCGATAAAAATTATATTTATCACACAAATAGTATGTCCGAAAGATACCGAAAGTTTTTATAGTGAAACATCGCCCAATTCTTTTCTTCGCTTAAATTTTCACGTAGCGTTATCTAAAATTTCGGGAAAGATTCGAGAAAGGACGAGCGTGCTAACGACTCGTTGTGATCCGCTAGCTCCAGAATCAGGGTGGCGCGCGATTCCAACGAAATGATTCAACCGCCCGAGCAGGCGTTTATTTATCAACAAACGGGCAATTAGTGTCAGATGCATGAACGCTAAGCGAAATGAGCCCAAAAAAACTAATTGGGTGAGGTGTAAAAAGCTCGTAAATGAGTTCAGCTACGCGCGCCGGCTAAGACGCTAACGCGACGAATATCCGCTAAGAAGAAACGAGCTCTGAGCAAAAAAACCGAAATTGCTTGGATGAAAATCGCCGCATTTCCGGCGCATAATTGCCCTCTCCTAGGCGATTAATGTAGAGAGGTGCGCGTAATTGCTAGGCGAAAATGACCAATGCGAAAGCTCGCCGCTCACTCTCGCTTTCTATCGACCGAAAAACTAGTTTTTGTGTCCTAAAAACAAAAAAGCTCGAAATTGAACGTAATTAGAAAAGATGCCCGCGTCTAATTCGTCCTGGTGGCGCCTTGATTTCGAGGCGCAATTAGGCGACGGGGAATAATTTGTCGAGGGCGAGGGATTTTTCTCATAGCCTCTAGCCATTTAAGCTAATAAACATATTTTCACAGCATCGCGCGTAATTTTTAAAGACGCGTTTAATTACGATACCGCCCTGGAGCTCCGTAATTGGGGTAGAATCGTGCGCTAGGATTTTCGTAAACAATTTGAAATTGTCCGCGCGGCGATAACACTTTCTAGAAGAATACGCGAATCATTCGGCGACGAGAGATGGTTAAAACAGATTCTAGAAATAGAATGCCGAAAACCCGATTAAACTAGATGAGAATTTGATTATTATAATTTCGAACGAGCGGAATCAACAAGAAATTCCGTTTAATACGTAAGTTTATTAACAATCGAAGATATGTCATATATGAGAACTCGCAATAACTTTGCCACTCGCGTTCTTTGGCAATAAGGAACTTATCACCATAAGACGCGGACGAATTTGAGAGTCAAACTGTTCGTTATGTCCAGACGCGTTGCGTCGCGACATGTGGAACCATTTACAATTGAAACTAATTTTTCAATTACGTGGACCAGTCTTAGGATAAATCTAACTGAGATATTCTAAGCGACCTTTGTCATTTTATATTATTTTACGCTAAAATGCGTTCTGCGATATTTTTATTGGAAATACAGTTGCATTTAGTACACCGTTCGCTTCCATGGTACTCGCAACAACAAAAAATAATGAGTGAATTAATTAGAAATTTTAAATTAAATTAAAGTGACGGGGGAAATATGAACGAGTGAATGGAATCGATAAATAGTCCAGCGGGTGAATGATAGATCATTTTCGTAATGTTCCGCCATCAGGACGGCGTACGCGTAATTGTAAGGGCTCAAAAGTCAAAAAAATATAATAACGCGCGCGACTTCATGAATCCACAAAAACGAGCAGTATCAATTAAATTAATAGAATGAAGCGGTTTAACATGTAATACGTAGCTTGAAATGAATCGCTCTAATTAGATATTTAATAAGGTATGTCAATTTGCGTACAGACCGTTAGAGGTCTTCCGGGTTTCCCAGTAAGAGACAATACGCGGGAAATTTCATAAGGTGACGAAAGTGCTTCATTCGATTAATCAAGAAGCGCTACGTACGGCGTAGTGATATTTCTCATAGTCAATGCAAAAAATTTAAAAATAATGCAGTTATTTTTATCTTAAAACCCAACGATAGTATTCACTGAATATTAGAAACGCGTAAATTGCGACTTTTATGCTTTTGAGTGCCGAATGGAAAAAGTTAGCAGAAATCCTAATAGAATTTATCCTTATTGTAATCTTATCAGCCGAGTTTTGTGTTTTCTATCTGACTTAGTTGATAGAACTATACACATCATACTCATAGTGCAGAGCACGACCGATCTGGGAAGGCGGGGGGATCAGCCGGTCTGGGAGAGGTCAAAAATTGAGCTTTTTTGGGCCAAAATGACCTCAAAAGCGGTATAAGCGCTAAAATACTGTTAAAACTACGTTGTTACACAGTTTCCGATCCGTTTGAAGCACTTCTCAAGACAATTTTCGCTTTTCATTCGTTTTTGGCCTTCATTTTGCCTCATTTTCTCCATAAAATTTTCCGTTTTTCCATTCTGGGGGCAGATAGAATCTGCCGTGCATGTGTGCTCGAACTTCAAAAAATAATTAAAGATATTTGAATACCTATTTATTTTTAGCTGCAAGCATATACTTTCGCTAGGCCATTCCCAGTAAATTGTGAATCACCATTTTAATTCCTTTCCTGATTCGCGCTGATGGCCACGTTTTTTGGTTCTCAGCGTATTGAATACAAAACTACTTAATCTATTTGGCCATAGTTTTTTTATGTTCATCACAGCGAGTGCGAAATTTGTGTCCCCCCTCACAGCAACAGCGGCACACACCTGGGCCCGGTTTCACCACAAAGCTACGAGTTAAGAGTTACGGGTGACGGTTTCACGAGTACGGGCTACGAGTACGGCAAATTTCCGTTTCACCAAAAATTGAGATTTACGAGCCACGGGCTACGAGTTAAGAGTTTCTACGAGTACTTTTTACGAGTGTTTTTTCACGAATAATGACTGGGCGGTTTCATCAAGATGTTACGATCGAATGTTAAGAGTGAAAAGATTCGTAAATTTTGTAATATTATCACGGATCAAAAAGAGATCCGTAGGACTCGTAAAGAAGTGGCAGACTAGTACTTTTAATAGTTTTTTGATTTGTTTTTCTCAATTTGTTTCACTGTTGTGTACACACCTACATAATACTTACACTGGCAGCACATGTAAAGGGTAAGAAGATTAGCATTTGAAAAAATTATTCATCTTTCAAGAAAATTTTTTAGAGAAATTCCATAAAATTTGATTCTTAAGCTGTATTGTTGAGTAGTGATTCAAAATTTTATTTCTTTAGCCTTTGTTCATTTCTTAGTAATGTTCGCAAATTTTTTTATGAAAAATATTACAATCAGTTAGACATATTTTCATGATTTGCGGAAATCAGACATTTTTAATTAGATTTCTGAAAATTAAAATTTCATCGACCTCCCTTTGGAAAAGAGACGATGCTTATTTTATGTACGTATTAATGACAACTAAGAATGATTTGTCAAATTTGAAAATTAAAATAATACGCTATGATATACTTCCAGCTTCGTAACTTCTCTGAATCTGATTTAATTCATTTCGTTTATAAATTCCCATTATTATAATTTTGATAATAATAATAATAATATTATTATTGTTAATATTATTATTATTATTATTAGTATTATTATTATTATTATTATTATTATTATTATCATTAGTATTAGCATTAGTACTAGTAATAGTATTATTATTATTGATATTATTATTATTATTCTTATTATTGTTTTTATTGTCATTATTATTATTACGAATATTATTATTTTCGCTTTTATTTAAAGTTATAAATTTTCTGAGAAGCTTATTAATTCTTGTTGACTAAATCCCAAACATTTCATAACACTTTCTATAATTTTCTATCGAGCGGCATAAAATCCGCAATTAATTACATAATTATGCTATTTAAAACAGAGACAATGACTAAAGAAGAATGTCATGCGCAACAGAAAAGATATACAATTTGTTACGAGTGCTTGTACAAAGGTCCAAAAAGTACTCGTAAAAATGAGTTTCTATGAGTCCTACGGAAACGCTGGAAAACCTCGTAATACGAACTCTTAACCCGTTGCTCGTTACTCGTAACTCATAGCCGTAATTCGTAACACGTAAAAAGATGGTTAAACCCGATTTTCCCGTAAAAGGGAACTCGCAGGACTCTTAGGACTCGTAAACTTATGGTGAAACCGGGCCCTGGGAGGTGCGGTTTTTTTAATCGATAGATAATTAAAAAATTCGATGACAGTGTTTTTTTTTGTTTAAACTCAATACTGAGTTAGCAATGAGTGTGTAAAGTGTAAACCGAAAAATAAAATAAATTGCGGAGGGCCAATTTTCGTTTAAATGTTGCCCATGAGCTGTAGATTACGAATCTGACCTTAAAATTCCTTTAAACTGAATGGTTGTTGCAAAAAATGTAAAGTGTACGGTTTTTTTACTCTTTGCGTGTCCTTCAGCTTATCTAACTCAATTTTAGTTTCTATGCAGTCCAATTGGTTTTATGTTGTATAAGATTACAATATCTCAAAACCTGTTTTTTCTCCCTTTTTACTCAATATTTCTTGATTTGTAATCGTTTTAAGTGTAAAGGTTTCGAGGCGGAAAAAGAAATTTCTTCAACTACTCCGCTAAGTAGGCGGAACATGCTAATTATGCTTAAAATGTGCCCTGACCTTAGCGTTACAGATCCTAGTTTATTTTGTTTCTATATACCCAATATTGCCTTATTAGCACAAGTGTAAAGTTTACAATATATCAATCTTCTGAATACTGACTTTTTCATTTTTTTAATTCTTTCGGCAAAACCATGCACTTCATTTGGCTTATTCATCTATTTAGGTTTAGTAATCCGACGTCTTGTTAAACTCCAAATTTATGTTTACTATTTTATTTTAGGGTCAGTATTTCACCATAGGTAGCGCGTTAGCGCGTACCTATAATATACTTGGGTACCCCGACACCTGTGCACCCCCTAGAGCTATAACGGGACACATCTGGGAAGTGCGGCGTTTATTAAAAGAAAGATAATAAAAAAATTCGCTGCCTGTTTTTTGTTTTTCTTTACGCTCAAAACTGACTGTGTAAAAAGTGTAGTGGCGTAACGTTATAACATATAGCAAATTTTGGGGCTTTTTTACCGGGCTTGTGAACAACTCAGTATTAACTCTTCGAAGAATTTGATGGCATAGATTTCTAGAAGAAGAATTCTGCAGATGATACTTTTTGTTTTTGAATTTCGTCTCAGTTCTCGAATAGGAGTCTAAAGAATGCGGACATCTGTGGGTGAAAAGACACATTTGGTCGAGTTTTCGACTTGTTTATGTCTGCCAACAACTCCGGTTATGAGTTTTAAGAAATCTCTTCTGACAGAAATGTACTACGGATCAAGGGCTATCTTGTGCTTACTAGCGAATTTTTCTACAATCAATACGCAGTTAGTAACAGGGGTTTAAACTTTACACTCTCTTGGATGAGTAAAAAACAGATTTTGTCTAAGATTTCTCTGCCAACTTTTTCAGTTATGAGTTTGGATGAATTAAATGAAATAGAAATAAAGTAACTTGTAAGGGCTACACGTCGAAGCAAGCCGCGTTCAAAAAACGTAATACTGAGTTGTTTATGGGGGTGTAAAGTTCGAAATCAGAGGTGCAAAATGACCGAAAAAACAGGTTTTTTCGTATTTTGATTGGTAAATCATATCAAATATTTTGCGGAACATACGTTTGGCACATACAAACATACTACAATCAAAGAACTACAAACTGGACTGGACCGAATTTATTTACACCCAATGGTGCGTTAGGTTCAGATTTTTAAAGTTTACAATGTGGTGGACAGTGGAAAATGCGTTTTTGTCCATTTTTTTGTTCGCCACTTTCTTTGTTCAGAAGTTGAGCAAGGTCGAACAGGACAAAAATTAAGTACTTCCTAAGGGGTACGCCTCACAGCGAATTGCGTTTGTTTACATCAATATTTAGCTTTTTCGGGTGGTGTAAAGTCAAAAAATGGGGGAGTTAAACGTGTTTCTGTCTTGTTTTTTCTGCCAACTTCTGGGTAATGAGTCTGGACATAATCTCAAGTCTAAAAATAAACCAGAAACCAAATGTGATACGTCAGTATGTTTGCACTCAACAGTGGTGTAAAGTGGTTTACATCTGATATTTATTTTTCCTCGGCCATTGTGGAGACTTAATGTTTCCATAAATGTTGATCGTAATATCAGAGTAATATTAGAATTACGAATCCGACTGAAATTTTCTTTACACTCTGTGGTGGTGTTAAGTTTACACTGCATATTAACTTTAGTTCTAGAGCCTTGCAGAAGCTTGATTTTTTCTAAAGTCTAAAAATGTACCATGAGATCAAATGTAGTGACGCCAGTTGAGCGCGCTTGCTTACACTCAACAATGGTGTGAAGTACTTTACGACTGATGTTTATTTGTTCTCGGGTTATTGTGGAGACTCAGTTTTTCCATAATTCCTATATCAGAGTAATATTTGAATTACAAATCCGATTAAAATCATCTTTACACTCTGTGGTTGTGTAAAGTTTACACTGCATGTTAACTTTAGTTCTAGAGCCTTGCGGTAGCTTATTTTTTCAAAATGTTCTACGTAAAATCAGAATTGGGAATCTGACTGTTAGTTTTCTCTACAACCTAGTAGTTGTGTAAAGTTTGCGTTATTCATAAGTTGTTAATATGTACTTTATACTACAAATTTATTTTACTTCTAAATCTGAGCGTTAGTGTTCCTTACACTTGATATTTGCGTACAGTTTATGCTGAAAAACTTGGATCTGTTTAAAAAATGTAAGGTTGTACTTGTTTAAAAAGGATAATGCTGATGTTAAGAACAACATTGTTCTCCGCGTTCTTGGACTGCTGTCATTATTGTGGCATTGTTACTGTATGTGTTTACTCACTGACGTACTCAAATCACGCTAATTGAAGAGTAAGGTTACTACCAAAGAAAAATAATCCGATGAAACAAAGAAATGAACATACTTGTAATTGTGGATTGTTAAGGATGTAAAAGGAGGGACTAGGAAGAAGATACCTAAAGTCGCAAAATCTGCTAAAAATTATAACTTTCCCTAAGCAACGCAAAAAATCGAAGTGTGTATAAACGAAATCTATAATGTTTACTTTCTTTTTTAAATTGCTGTGCAAGTAGCAACGCTGACTAGCTTCGTATCCTGATTGATAGAGAAACTAAGTGGTATTGTATTTAAAGTTGTTTTATTTTGTTATGAGCATTATATGCAAGCAAAGCAGGGGCCCGATTTATTAGTGCGCACAATCGTTACGGGCATGCTAGTGTAGGTATGACCTACATTTAGTCTGTTTCAAGTCAACTTACGCGTTTCCTACTGTTTGAAACTAACACATTTCTTCAATCAGTCTTGGATGCATCGATGTTTGCTATTTCATTCAATTGGCTTAGAAAGACACTTAGTTTACTCAATATCATTTCCCATAGCTACTGTATAGCTAACGTGCTGCTTTTTCAATCATTTTTATGGTTAAATATTTATTTTAATCTGTTGCCCGCAGAATACGCTTCGATTTTTGCTTTGCTTAGAGAAAATGTGATTTTTAGCAGATTTTGCGACTTTAGGTAGCTTTTCCCTAGTCCCCTCCTTTTACATCCGTAATAATCCACAATTCCAAGTATATTCATCTTTTTTGTTCCATCGGAGCATTTTTCTTTGCTAGTACATGTATACTCTTAACTATTTCGATGTATATTAGAATAGGTTGCACAGAATAGAATCTACATGCATTAATTTATTGCGCGAGTCAATTTCTCTCGAAAATGTCAGAAGGGTCAAGCTCGCGAAACCTCATATTTTTATGGTGCGCTTAATTAATTGCTACTTATATGCGCAAATGCGAAATGTTGCCCATAAATTAAATGTTGAATGTCATTTTTTCGTCGATTTTCCAATTGTCATTTTTCTGTAATACATGAAAATATATATCAAAAGGGCATTACGGCAAACCAGAAGGAGGGCATTTTGAACCTAGCGCGTATTCGTTTCCATCATTGATAAATGAATGCGGGGCGAAAAATCAATTTTAAAACAACAAGTTGACGAAATACTCTGAGTAATTTATCCGCTATCCACCTTGAGAAGATTTTGTTTTTGAAAAAGTAAAAGTAGGGTAGGTAAACATATTTTGGTACTATATACGGTATATAATACTTTCATCATACGTACGTGCCTACATCAACGAAATATGTTATCATAACGTAGAGCCTCGGCGTAAGATCCGCGACTGTTATTTATAAGATCGCGGGTCTTGCGTACGCTCTACGATCTGTTGCGAATTAGGTTTCGAAAAATCATGTAGTTGTTTGGCGCTTTTAAAGGCTTAGTCTTAGATAAATCATACGTCAATCCGTTTAGCCTGAAAAGAAAAAGACAAACAACGCAGCTCCTTGCCACAAAACGGCCATTCATCATGCACATAGCGGTTGTCAAACCTTTATAAAACTTAGTTCATTTCTATGAACGTGATGCTCCTTCAATCATTTATTAAACAAGGAAAATCAGTTTGCTCACGAATTTAACTCCAAGTGTTAATCGCCCAATTTTAGTTAATTAATTCAGATTATTAATCCAATTCACTTTTTAAAAGCTGTTTGCGTAAATGACTAAAATAGTCGCGCTTAAAATCACTTGGGCCTTAATAGCTCGCCTCGTATTCGCTCTACATAATATTATCGCCGTTTGGGAATTATACGCGGTTCAAGGGAGTAAGCATTATTTATTATTTGGATTAGCGCCCATCTTGCTATTTATCGAGGCAGCCATAACGATTTTACTTCACGGTGGAGACGAATACATGTGGTAAGTAAAAGAATGTTAAGCCGCGAAATGAAGGGATATTTATGATACAGATAAGCAGTAGCCAAAAATCAAAGAGATGTGACGGCGAAGTCGCAAAACAAATAATCCACCAACCGACACGATCTCCGATATGATTGATTCTTACAAATGATCATGAATGCAGTCAAGCCCGTATCCAGGATCGGCCGGGGAGCGGCGGACCTGAAATAAATTGGTCTATATAACGGAAAATTCGTCGGGATAGCTCGCCGAATCGCATTTTTCGACTTTTTTAGACACGATCTATCCACTTAGATAATAACATTTGAACTTTTCGAAGAAATATTCCCTTATACAAAAGACTTTTTAAAAAGTGTTTCCTGGTCGCACTTGAGCCAAACTTGTAGGAAATACTTCTCATCTGGCGCGAAGCGCCGAAATTTGAAGTTTTTACATCCAAGACGCGCAAGTACGGCGTAGTGCTATTTTGTTATTGCGATGCGACTCGCATTCATTAAAGACCTTTAATGAGAAATTGTATTTAAAAACGTGAAATTTAAAAAGAATCAAAAAGCTTCCTCCAAATTCTTAAAACCACCAGGACACCTTCAGTTACTCAGCTAAGACAATGTTTCCATAACATTGACGTATCCAAAAACACTGTGTATCGATATTTATTTACGCGTTATGCTTTTAGGTACTACGACTCCTCGAGAATTCTTGGTTTACGCCTAAGAAGGCATATCCGGAGCAGGCACGTAGCTGGCCGTCCTATTATGGGGGACCAACACCAATTTTTGGGGGACTAAGCCCAAAAGGCCGAAAGTAGCACAAAATAATGTTTAAAAAGTCCTATTTTTCCGATTTTTCTGAATTTTGAGGGATTCCGAACCCCCCCATTTCCCCCCACAGATACGTGCCTGATCCGGGGTAATTAAAAAACCACTACGTTTGTCGCATAGTCGGGGGTTTCAGTCCTCGAAATTTGTTCAAATAATTTTTCAAGGCTGACTCCAGAATATTTTGCGGCAAATGAATGCAAACCAGCGAATTATTCGACATCGTTAATTAATTTGCGCAGGTTTTGCCCGTCGGTGTTCATTTTTCTTTGCGGATCAGTACCTCCTATTTGGTTTCTTGAATTATCATCGACTGTCAATAATGGTACCTTCGCTGACAAAGTCGACGAAAGCGAATCAGAATGGACCAAAATCAGGGTATTTGTCAGCAATCGTTTGTTGCTTAATTTAAGTTTTTTCGATTTTCCGATTTCATCGAACAAAAGTCGGTATAGCGATTAATGTCTGAAAAAGGTGAAACTAAAAAACGTGCCAAATTTCTGATTACTTCTTTTTAACATCCTCCGCCGCGTCGACCAATGCCTAAGCATTATTTTTCATCTTCTTATTGCGTCCGAAATTTAATTTTTATATACAAAGCTTTTTAGTGTTTATTTTTGTTTTTATTATTATTACTTCGGAACGTCTAGTTTCACGTTTAACCGTGAACAGTTTTTTTGATTCTTATTTATTCACTCGAGAGGAATTGGAATGCCGCTAAGTAAATTTTTCGGCATTATTCAATCCTGTTTGTTTTTCTGATATCGGGATCAATCAAATACTGTAACGGAATTCAGCGCCAGTTAGAAAGACTCGTTAATCAAACCGCTTTTTTTCGTCACCCGGTTTTATGTTTATTGGGTCCACGTAACTGATGAGCGAACATCCTGAAGTTTCTGCTCTATGGCAATCATAAGTTCTGGAAACCCGCGTCTTTATAAATCTAAAAATAAAGTTTTAGCGTTACCGTAATGTTCGGTGAGCTAGATTCAAAAAAGTATTAGCTCGCCTTAGGCGTCCGGTCATAAATGCTCATAAATCGACTCTTTCCGACAGACGTTCAACGAGTATACATACATTATTGCTTGACGCAATTGTTTAACACTTTGTTCTAGCAGTAAACTTGAGATCGTGAAATTTAAAAACCACAATCCTTTTGGACAATAAGTTACGCGACGTCCGATAAACATACGCAAATGCATAATAAATCATATTAAAGTAAATAACCCAATAGCGCGTCTCGAGGTAAATCCAAAAAACAACGACAAGACGCGTAAACGAAAAAAGAAAACAAAATCTAGCCTAGAAAAATATGACGAAAAAGAAAAAACAAAAAGCACTAACAGGACAACAATTTTGCGTTTCTTTGTTTCCGCAGAAGTTTGACCAATCACCGGTCGATTGTTTTGAACATGATCGTTCAAAGTATATTTCAATAATTATTTTTTGTGGTGAAACGAAATGTGAAAAACATGCATACGCGTACGCATTCGATGGAAATAATAATGCCGCTTAACTGCGCAATTAAATATTGAATAAGACTGAATAATAAGAACATAAAGAAATACTATGCAAAATTAATAACGAAATAAAGCAGAGGGAATAAAATGGTAAAAAACAAAATAAATCATTAATTCTCTAATTTTCATCATTCAAAACGAATCATCATCGCCTATATGATTTAGCGGTACGTGCATTGATAAATGCAGCTTGTTTTTAGCATTAGAAATAGCTCTACAAAATAATCAGAATCGTGAGTTATGTACATACTTATACAACTGTACGTTTAATGCTGCTAAAAATTAATTTAAAATATCGGCTTAAATCGGCCGTTTTCATGTTCATCGAATTCCCGCAATACCGATACTAAGTCGAGACACAGTCGCAGATGGAGAGGAAGAAATAGATGCTATGGATTAAAGGTTAAACGTAGACTCAGAGTGTCATCATAACATGCCTAAATAATCTGCAAACTTCGAGGTAAGTTGGCTTTTTGTGGTAGTTCAACATTGACACTGTATTCTAGAGCCTTTGCCTTTTTGCTCTAAGATGATTAGCCCAGACCGCTTATGTAAGCTGTACGCGTATGGCCTAGCAGCTCGTCCCATGGGTTGATGGAATCACCCGACAATATCGAATTTTTAAACAAATTGAGTCGTTTTCATCTCAAATTTCATCTATTTACGTAATATAACGAAAAGTACGAAGAGTAAGATCGTTTATTTCACGATTTCATTATTATTAAAATTGTTATTCTTAATACGAGTATCATTATTATTATTGTTATTATTATGATTTTTATAATAATAATAGGCTGAAGGATAGCCGACTTTAAGTTCGATTTTCTATCTAGACCTCCGTGTCAAACCCCTACATACGGGACTTATATTGACGTTAATTGGAAGTTTTTTTAAATAATAATAATAATAATAATAATAATATTAGTAATAATTAACAATAATAATAATAATAATAATAATAATAATAATAATAATAATAATAATAATAATAATAATAATAATATTATTATAATAATAGTAATAATAATAATAATAATAATAATAATAATAATAATAATTATTATTATTATTATTAATAATATATATATGTTGTTGTGTATTATTATCAATATTAGCGACGTTTGCAAAATCAACGTTGAAAAAATTTTAAAAGATGTTACATCTTTCGTTAATACTTTTTATTTGAGGTTACTTTAATTTGATTTTATTTCTCTACTTTTCAGCAGCTTTCTTACGTATGTCCATCAATTTTGAAACTTTAAAAAGCAAACATAAACCGGCAATCAACTTTCTCTATCAAGATTCCATGAACATTTTTTAAATGCGAATCGATCAGGTAAAAATACTACCAGTCGACAAGCGAGTGTGGCTGAAGTTGATCGAACAATCGCTGTTAGTGGTTGTGCTTGTGGGCAGATGGTTGTTGCCCAAGGGTCGCATCAGTCGCGACCAGTTGTCCCAATTGCTGCTAGCCTACTTAGCCATTTCGTCCGATATTGCCGAATTATTCAATTTGTTCAACGAAAAGCAGGTAAGCGAATCGCTTTCGCAGCTCTGCGAGTGGTTTTCACTATACTGTATGCAAAATAGGTCCGCGATAACAGCAAGCTTGTCATAGTGACGTTGGGCGTGTGGACCCTGAGTTTGGTGCAATTTCCATTGGTTCTCACAACGTCAAAGGCTCAAAAGGCCCGCTACTGCTGGGCACCTCGGTCAAACTACAGCGTCCCATGCTAATAAAATCGGTAAAACATTTCTCATATTTTTTAATAGCCGTGTTCTCAAAGTCTGTTTCGCGTAACTTCGTGCGTAAGTTTTAAGAATTTTCATCGACAGTAAAGCCGAGGGTTACGATAATTATATATCATGCTATAATCTCAATCTGTCGACTTATTGTCGGAGATATTCAGTTATAAAATTTATGACCAAACTTGTGTGCATCAGACTATAAACCAAGCAAGGAAAATGCTTCTAGGAACAAGAAAGACGAACTTTGGATTACCGATTATTAAGGATGTAAAAGGAGGTGACTAGGAAAAAGCTCCTATGTTATATGCCTCTAAGTCGCAAACACTCTTAAAATCAGGCTTTCCTAACCAACGCAAAAAATCAAAGTATATTCTGCGGCCTCATGCCGCCGATTGCAATAAACTATTGAACCAAAAAACGAAAGAAAGAAGCAGCAAGTAAACTATGCAGTAGCTAAGGGAAAGTAGATGGAGTAAACTGGAGCGACTTTGTAAGCTAATTGAATGAAAGCAAATATCAATACATTCAAACGTGTTTTTGCTCTATGTTACACCTTTGATTTCTAACTTTATACTTCCATAAGTACACTCAATATTAAGTTTTTTATACGCGGTTTGCTGCGACGTGTAGCCATTGAAACTTTTTATATTTTTATTCGATTTAACTAATCTCTACCTATAACCGAAGAAGTTTGTGGAGAAATCTTAGACAAAACCTGTTTTTACACCATTCACTAGAGTGCAAAGTTTAAACCCCTAAATATAACTCGGTGTCGAGTGTACAAAAGTTTGCTGCTAAAAAGAGAGAGTATCACATAATCCGTAGTCGGTTTCTGTAACAAAAATCCTCTTGAGACTCGTAAGCGAAATGGTTGGCATGGCAGACATAAACAAGTTCAAAACTCGACCAATATATGTTTACCCTCCCCGAATTTTCACTCTCTATACACACCTATTCGAGAATTAATATGATATTCAATCAACGAAAGAAGCGCCTATTTAGAGAATTCCTTCCTCTACAAATCTATGCTATTAAATTGTGTGAGTGATTTAAACTAAGTTGTCTACAAGCCTTGTAAAATAGTGACAAAATTTGCTGTATGTTATAACGTTTCGCTATAACTTTATACGTTCTTTACACAGTCGGTGTTGAGTGTAAAGAAAAACAAAAAGCATCGGCAGCGAATATTTTATTATCTTTCTTTTAAAATAACCGCACCTCCATAATCTGCCCCATTATAGCTGTAGGGGTGAACATAAGTTGGGGGTACCCAAGTACATTATATGTAGCGCTAATGCGCTACATATATGTAGAGTGCGTCACCTTGCGACTTTTAGTTTATATTTGATTTACATTTTTATCCTTTGCCTACACTTTGCCTCATCAAAATTTCGCTTTAATATTAAATTTACTGTCATGGAAAGCTAAGGATGTTTTGATAGTCTGATAGTACGATTTTTTCTTTAAAAAATGTCGTCCATTATTTTAGGTAGGTAGCTGAAAATGCGCGTTCAAATAAATTGATGATTAATCAACTGGCAATTTACGCATTAATTGGCGCTGATATGAGGAGTGAATAACGTACATCGAAGAAAGTGCTCCTTAATCCTGCGCTATACAGAAAAAGGCGATAAGTATTGCAAATAAGGATTAAAGACAAAATATTATCAAACTTTCTCACAAATAGTTGAAAATTCTTCTATAGATCTGCTCTTAAACGGCGTTTTTTCTGTTAAGCTAGTGTTTACCTTTATTTTCAGGGATAATATAGAAGTTTTAAGGAGTTTTTCGCAGAAAAAGTGATTGAGCTATCTGAATTTTATTTGCATCAAAAATATGACGCAACCATAGTTTCCATTCCATTCTTCACAAAGATTTCTTATGCGCAAACGTGTATTAGCAGGTCGCCAACAAGGTCGATATCTGCCGTCAATAATTATAATACTGCGCGAAGACAAAGAAAATTCTAGAAATCACGAAAAAACAATGTCAAGTCCCTGCTAATTATGTTCAGCCAATGAAGGAAGGGTTGGCCACAGTAGTATACCGTGCTTACCTAGGGGGCAGTGTTATAACATATACAATGCTTGAGCATAGGCAAAGGGGTAAAATCTTGCGCCCTGGCCCAAAATTGAGGTCGCGCCAGGGCGCAAATGGGTTGGGGACCTACTCGTCAGCCTAAGGAGTGCCTGACTGAGCCATCAGTAAGGCTAGGGGTCCTGGAGGTTCCTGAAAAGGGTTTTCTCCGCATTTTATCGATTTTTTTACAGTAAGATTTGGTTCCGATTTCAGAAACAACTGGTTGTTCCGAAACAACATTGGCAGTATGTGTGTGTGTGTGTGTGTGTGTGTGTGTGTGTGTGTGTGTGTGTGTGTGTGTGTGTGTGTGTGTGTGTGTGCTGTAGGGGTCCACAAGTGTCTCCCTAGGGGGCAGTCTTATAATATATACAATGATGAAGGATAGGAGTCCGGCCTCTGGGCACGCCTGGGCCAGGCCGGTTCCCCCACGCTTTACACACTGGTTCTTAAAATTGCACTTTACACTGCCCTCTACACCCCTCCAGGGACTGCTGAGTATTACGGGCAGGTAGGACTGTTTAGGCCTGTGGACACGTCTGGGCACGGCTTGTCACTACCCCAACCCCAGGCATGTCAGGGCAGGCCTGGGCGTGCCTCGGCAGGCCAGACTCCTATCCTTCATCATTGTATATATTATAACACTGCCCCCTAGGGAGACACTTGTGGACCCCCAGCACACACACACACACACACACACACACACACACACACACACACACACACACACACACACACACACACACACACACACACACACACGCGCACACACACACACACACAGCGCACACACGCACACACACACACACACACACACACACACACACACACACACACACACACACACACACACACACACACACACACACACACACACACACACACACACACACACACACACACACACACACACACACTCACACACACACACTCACACACATACACACACACACACACACACACACACACACACACACACACACACACACACACACACACACACACACACACTGCCAATGTTGTTTCGGAACAAGTTGTTTCGAAACCAACTGTTACTGTAAAAAAAATCGATAAAATGCGGAGAAACCCCCTTTTCAGGAACCTTCAGGACCCCTAGCCTTACTGATGGCTCGCCAGGCACTCCTAAGGCTGACGAGTAGGTCCCCAACCCATTTGCGCCCTGGCGCGACCTCAATTTCGGGCCAGGGCGCAAGATTTTACCCCTTTGCCTATGCTTAAGCATTGTATATGTTATAACACTGCCCCCCAGGGAAGCACGGTATACTACTGGCCACCCAGTTTATAGCATAATTTTTTTGAGACCGTTGAGATAGTCAAAAGTTGAGATGATGAATGAGTTTAAAGAATAGGAATGTTGAAAACTACGGTAAGAGGAAAGACGATGAAGTGTTGAGTTCTTTAAAGGGGTTCCAACTTAGGGTGAGGGGAGGAATGGGAGGGAGAAGACCAACTTCGGATAAGGGGATCTCCCATCCCCATATATGTACAGCATGGGAATTCGGGGAGGGGGGGGTTAGGCCCATGAAAGTTTCAAAAAGTGCCTTTTGGGCTTAAAATATTGGGTACACGTCCAAAACACTGTTTTTAGACGTTCCGAACAATGTTCGTTCTTTCTAGAGCATAAAAACATAAAAAAATTTGAAAAAATCGAGAAAATTGAAGAAAGTGCATATAGTCAAAAAATGTGTATATAGCGCGAAGCTCCGCAAATTAAATTTGAAACTTTTGAGCTGGAAACGCCATATTCTGATAAGGTCGCAGCCGTTTTGCAGGGGGTCAGCAGTTATTCTGCGGAGGGTCAAACCTCCAAGAACACGCATGCCTATCTGCCCTGTTACAAGTCTGCTTGAAACTGAATCGTTTTATTTTAAGGCAGCAAAACTTGCGTACAATCGAGTAGAACGACTGAAAGGTGCAACATGAGCGCTTTTATGCGAAAACTAACCGACTTGAGCGCTTGGGGTATATTGCTAACGGTATTTCTACAAGACGGACCATTTTTCTTCCTCCGCATCTATTTGATTGTCTGGGAAAAAGTCAGCAATCACACGATGTACTTCTTTATCTGGAAAAATTCATATTATCATCATGCTGCAGTTGTATAGATTTGCGGTAATTTGTTGCGAAAAAGCTAACCCGGAGTCGAAAAACGAGCAGTCAGTTGCTAAATATGAGGAAGTCGGACCTCTTTTGCGCTCGTTGCTTTACGAGCCTTCAAACTTTTTTGAAAAAGAACAATGCGATAAAGAAAAGACACCGCGATTAAATGACTTTCAAGAGGAGGGTGAAGATTCAATTAAGCATCTCGGGTCGGGACTCGCATAGCTGTATTGATTCTGTATAAGTGACGCCGCTTGTACATATGATTTTCTACTGATCTGAAAGGAAGACCTTTTTGTGTACGCGCATACAGATTGATGATGAGTCGATTACAAATAAATTTGAGTTACAATATCATTATCGAGTTCGAGGCTCGAGTTATCCACGTGCGTAAGTTTGAACCGTAACTTTAAACCTAATATTCAGAGTTGAATCAAGCAAAAGATTTCTTGGGTTATCAAAAATGATTTTTCAAATTCGTGTTATATTCGTAAATCGCATTGCGCCGCGACATTTTTTAAAACCTTTTGTGATTAGCTTGCTGACGAAGTGCGTCTAAAACAACGCTAAAAAAGTTTCTAGAGTCTTTTGAGCTAGTAAACTCAAAATTTTCAGTTTTGTCTTTTAAACCGCTAAAAATTGCTCAAATTTGAGTTAGACGCAGAGAGCACGTCAATTTTTTTTCTGGCGCTGTGCGCCGGAATCACTGTTCACCTATAGTTTTTGCCTGATAGCGCACTCAAAACAGCTCAAATTTGAGACACGACACGGATAACATGGCGCTTGGTGCTGGATCTATTGTTTATCTATTTTTTTGTCTTCTAGCCCGGTCAAAACCTCTCAAATTTTAGCTTTACATGCAGAATATGTACATATGTCAATTTTTTTTGACGCTTCGCAAAGACGGGAAATAAGAAATTACCTTTGAATTAAATAACGAGAAATCGGTTGTGCACATACATAGCTTAAACGATATACTTGCTTTATATCAATATCTAATAGAGTAGAAATTTTTAAAATTTTTCTTCACTATCGTATAGAGCTCGCTGAGATGCGCTCAAAACTGCTCTTATTTTTTGCTAATCTCCTGATGGTTCTCGAGATATCTGACCTCAGAATTTTCGCCCCTCCCCGATAATAAAATCCCGGATACGAGCCCGGTTGTAATCAGACATGCACGTGGGGGGAGTTGGGGAGGTCTAGACCCCCAGAATGAAATAGTGGGAAATTTACTCGGGAAAATAAGGCAAAATGAAGGACTAAAATTAATGAAAATCGAAAATTTTCTTCGGAAGTGTTTTGAATTGACGAGAAATTGTGTAATAACGCAGTTTCAATGCTACTTTAGCGTTTATACCAGTGTTTGAGGTCATTTTGGCCCCAAAAAACTCCGGTCTTGACCTTCCTCCAGACCGACTCATCCCTCCAGATCGACCATGCCGTGCATCTATACTTGTAATTAATGATGGTTCCACTGGACGAAGCCAGCGATGACGACCTCAAAGGAGACAAACATTTCAAGTCCCTTTCTGTAAGACTCGACTCGAGGTTCGACAAGTCAAAAATTAACCTACCGTGATTTTAACATATATTACGAAGTTGTCAACGCTGAGTTCAATGGTGCCAATTATAGTTTGAAAACGAATACTAGTTGTGTAAAGTTAGTGTAAAGTATGTTAAATAACCACTTTTGTCCAACTTCACAGGGTCTAACATTTTTCATCATAACTCAGGATCACCGCGATCAAATTCGATAATTCTTTTTTATTTCAAAGATGAATGTTTTTTTACAGTCTGCAAAATTAATTTAAACTAGCAGTACCCCTTAAATTTTATTTTATTCTGTTTAGAAACATGAAACATCAATAATTTTGACTTAAAATTTTTCAACAATTTTAAAAATAACGCATATACCATATCATAAAGTTATACAGCTTATCACTAGAGGCTTCTATAAGAAAAACAAATAAAAAAATTAAACGACCGCTTTTTGAGCAATAGATATTTGAATGGAACATGGTATGATAATAAATGACTACAATTTGACGAATAAGCCTCAGAAAATCACAACATTTTACCATTAATAAATTTGGGCGATGTTTTATACCGCGTCGTGGCGTTCGGTGCATACATGGGCGTGGGGGTTTTACTCCCAGACGTTGAACCCCCTAGATTACTTAACACCCTGAAATTCTATTTTTAGTAACATTTTTGGCGATTTTCCTCATCCTAACCCCTGAATTTCCTTGCTGCCCACGTATAATTGGCTGTTCTCAGGGGTTTATATATTACATAGAAAATTTATATTTAAAAATGACAACGATTCAAGTAACAGACCTTAAACGAGAACGTGGTGTGCTAAAAAATTATGAAATTTGTGAGATTTTGACAGGGAATGTCATGATACTTTTTTCCTATTTTTTCAAATATTGTTGGCGGCAGTTCACATTGAAATTAATGTAAAAACTATTGGGGACCTCAATAAAAAATTTGGAAAATTAGAGGACTACTTTTTGAGTTACAAATATTAAAAGAGAACATGATGTGCTGAGTAATGATCAAAATTAGACTATTTTGACTTAAAATGTCAAGATATTTTCTTAATAAAATTCTCTAATAAAAAATAGTTGTCAAACACTACAATTAATTTATTAAATCTTATCATCTGACTTCAAGAGGAAAAATGAAAGATATATTGCCCACGTTTTTACAACAGACGTTAAATGAAAAGTCGAGTAGTGGCTTGTGAGTCCATGCGGCATTTGGTCCATCATTTGGCGTGTGACATGTTGTTGAGCGAGGTATTGTAAAAGGCTTTTGTAAGAAACACAAAAAATATAATAGTAAGTTATAGACGTTAAAGAACTTAATGAGCTTGAAATTGTCAGGTTTAGAATAATTTCGATTTAAAATAGCAAAACTTTTTCTAATTCTTCTTGTCATTGAAAAAACATTGTATTGACAACATAATTTTCGCCTTGCTACTTAAAATGTTGTAATTTACTTCTTCAGTTTTTCTCAAAGACTAACAAATTTTACTTGAGAGAAGAAAAACCTACCGATTTTTGGCTAGAACTGTTCAAATTAAAAATTTCTCAGTATATTACGTTTCTTTTAAATGTCTATTTCTCTGAAAATTTAAATAAAATGCAATAATAACGTATCAAAGTAATTCATGGGAAGCTAAAACATTTTGGGGGGTCCGATGGGGCAAAATTGAGGAAAATAGCACCAGAAATTCGATTATAGGCGCTCTATCGAATTTGAGGTGGAGAATCCGCCAGATTCTAAACGGGTTCAGAGACCCTTAAGTACATGTGTGGTTTTAGCGCGAACGATGACCCAAATGTATAAAGTTATCAGAAAACCTGATTGAAGTGATGACTCCAAATTCTTTAAATTTGATGATTGTAAAAATTAAATTTAATTGCAATTTATCTAGTTTTTTCAGTGCCGCTCTCATGCTGAACAACAGGCTGAAGATATAATGTTGAAAAATTATTTAGGAGCTTGCTATCTGATTTCTGAAGGAAATGAAGATAACGGGCTTTTTTCTTGAGAAATTGTCAGTGCAGTTTATTCTTAAATAGAACATCTGTTTTGCTCATGTGGCTGAACGCCTTAGCTATTGATACCATATTGGCATAAAAAACGGATAGCTTCGAAAGAAGGGGATAAAATTAAGGCCTACCCAGGCAGACCCCGGATTACGATAGCCCAGAGAATAAAATTGTTGGCACATTCTTTGGTGATTTGTCATATCAGAAACCAGAATTTCATTGATGCACATCTACATATAACTGGTATTCATTACAATAAATCAGTTAAACTCACTGTATTCTGAAAGATATCTTTTTGTTATGATAAAGTTTTGGAAAAACGTTAATATTATGATAATATGAACGTATCTCTCTCAAAAGGAGATACGTTCATATAACAAGCACAAATAATGGGAGAAACAATATTTTAAATAACAAAACAATCACTGAGTAATGCTTCATAAATCTCTTCCACTTCAATCTTTAGGATTAGCCAAACAGTCATCCTCTGTTCATCCTTTTGTGGCCCTATGTAATTCTTTCCGCATTTTTGCGTCACGAGACCAAAAATTTGCAATCTGCTGCCAGGGAATATCTTTTTGGTCATATTTCTGCCGATTTTATGCCTTCATCTAATTTCTGGATAAGATATTCTCTTTGTGAACGCCTTGAATTGCATCTTCGCCTTTGTCTTAGATCATAACAGAAGTCAGCTTTTCCATATTTTCATCATCACATGACCCAGATCTTTTGCAGCATTTTGTTGAGGGATCAGGCACGTAGCAGTGGGGGAAATGGGGGAGGGGGGTCCGGACCCCCAAAATTCAGAAAAAAAAACGGAAAAATAGGTTTTTTCACACGCTATTTTGTGCTATTTCTGGCTTAGACCCCCCTAAAATTGGTGTTGGTCCCCCCAGAATAGGAGGGGCCAGCTACGTGCCTGTGAGGGATAGCAAGCAGCCTTGGCGATAGATCGCGTCGAACTGCTCGATTTCGCTTTTTTTATGATTGCTTTATCTCTTATTGTTTTTCTTTCTGGCTTGTACTGGTAGGTGACCATCTGCTTGATGTGCATTTAGTGACCTAAAATCCATGAATGATCTTATGCATCCGGCGATTGCATGGAAAAATGTCAATACTACTCTAAGTTATCAAACTGATTTATCTGAGGACCAGAGTCAGGCAGGTTCAGCATAATTTGAAATAGGCTCTCACAAAGAAGAGGACGACATATCAGTATCACCATACATGGGCAGCAAAAAAAATTCTGGAGTGTGAAATCGCACGCCCAAATTGCAGAAAAATGTTACTCAAAATATAATTCTGGGGGTCTACAGTAATTTGTGGGGGTTTCAACTTCTGCGGGCGGCGTATACCCCAGAGATCCCCATGCCCGTGCGTGGATATCACTACAGGTAGGTAACTTGCCTTGATGGAAAACAAGCTTTTTATTGAATACACGCCTTTCTTCATTCTCTTGAAAATAATTTTAAGTAATACATCGGTCCCCCATGTCCAATCTTAACACCAAACATCAAAGAGCTTTTATATTGAAGATGAATTCGTCCTACATCTGAGAGAAGACTCCCACGAAATTGCTAGACTTTCAAAAATTACAGAGGGAATATCTTATCCAGAAATTCCATGAAGGCATAGGAAATCGTCAGAAATATGACCCACAAGATATACAATGCTAAGGGAAAGCGAACTATTCATCAATTAGGACCTTTGAGTTATTGTCGTGGCAGCAGATTGCAAGCTTTTGGCTTAGCGTAGCAAAAATGCGCGAAAGATTAGGGCCATAAAAAGATGAACAAGGCGATATTTGCGTATGTAGATGATGACTTTTTTGCTAATCATAACGATTGAAGTGGAATACATTGATGAAGCGTCACTTCACAGTGATTGCTTTGATATTCAAACTATTCTGATTATTTGTGCTTGCTATATGAACGTATCTCCCTTTCGAGAGTCTCATACCGCAACTCATACTAGTAAAAATTAGATTTATTAAAATCAGATTTCGTTAAAAAAACATCAATGACATCTGAAAATCCATAAATTCTTATGCTTTTCATTTTGCTTCTTTTATGCCTGGTTATCAAACACAAATTGATGCACTTTGCTAAAAAATGAGAAATGCTGCAGGTTGGGAATAGTTCACAACGGCTCTCAAACGAGTATATAGTCATTTATATTCTTCAGGGGTTGCCGAGTTTAGCTGAATTATCGGAATATTCACTCTTTTACAGAATTTTATCATAACAAAAATTTCTTTTAGAAAACAGCGAGAGTTTGTAGCAATAGAATATTTTAACTCATTCAGGCTTTTAAATGCAATGCTAGCGCTTATACAAAGAGAAATAACAGTAACCGGTGGAGCTAGGCACCGCAAACTTCTTACGTTTTTGCTCTCTAAACTCAATTTATACCATTTAAATCACACAGAACAGACAAACTAGTTCCGGCGCGAAGCGTTGGAAATTTTTAGAAATCCTAAAACTTTTACGCTTTTTGTCCTCCCAAAAATCTGTATGCGTAAATAAATACTCTGGGGTGTTCTATGTCTACGTAATCGACACAGATACGCCTAGGTATTTACCTTCAGGACTTACTTGGGTACCTACGCTACTCTCAGCGCTGGCCAGGTTGTGTAAGCGCGAAGTTTGGCTCCTAACCAAACGGCTCTTAATAAATTACGGCCTCGACTTCCTTGGTCCTAATATTGCTGACCGCTTCTCGCTCGGAAGTCTCGGCAGCTACGCCCTACAGGCTACAACCTAACACTGAGTACCTCTAATCCCGGAATGCTCGCAAGGTCAGTTGACCTATCTAAATCCCAAGTCTCAAGTTGATAGTTTAACTTGTTTTCCAATGTCAACCAGTTTCGAAATGTTTTGGTTCCTAATAGCACTCATAAACCTTGATTCCAACAACAGCGAGCTCTAATGTGGACAGTCATAATCATACGAAGATTAGATAATATTTTCGACCAATTTTTGGATTGAGAAATAGATAAGAAACTTTTCGAAGATAAGAATACAATATGACACAAAAATGTTTACCTTTTCCAGTAGCTGATGAGATGAAATAAAATATCGTCGGGCGGGGCCCGCACTCTACCCGCGATCTAACATATCACTGGGTGAATGAATTACCTAATTTATTAATGTACACAAGAAGAAAAATAATGACGGCTCGTTTACGAGCGAAACAAAAATAGCACGACTTAGTGTCCACAACAACAAAAGCAAAAACGCCTCTTTCCAACCTCGTAACTCAAAAACTGCACCATCATCCTCTCAAGATTGATTACAGTATCTTTTAATTAATCAAAGGAAATTAAGTACAGATAAAACAACTTTTAGACAAAGTCATAAGACATATAGTTTACATATTTAAAACAAATACTGAAATAGCTGATGCTTCAGGCACGCAGCTGGCCCTCCTATTTTGGAGGGACCAACATCAATTCTGGGGGGTCTAAGCCAAAAATAGCACAAAATAACGTGTAAAAAGTCCTATTTTCCGGTTTGAATTTGGGGGGTCGGACCCCCCAGTCCCTACAGCTACGTGCCTGCTGATCTTAACGCATTCTTACCCTTATAGCGGGCTTTGCATGACGAGGTTCAACGTTCAAAATGTTCGAAATAGAGTTCGTAACGTGACCACAGGTACACGTACAATGATATTTTACGGTTGGGGGATTCGGGGTAGTGCGCTCATGCGCCAAAGCGGGAGTACGGGGCAGAGCCCTGGGGCATTTTGTAGACAAAGCACTTCAATTGCTAATAACGTTAAAATTTTCGCAAAATCGGCCAAATCTTGGTTCTGAATTAGGCCCAAAAACAGTTAAAGTTGATCGACTCCTACATTTCACAAAATTTCTGTACTTGGAATACGTTTTTCGACCTCTGCTTAGTATATAGTACAGCAACGGGTTGCTGCCAATAAGGTTTAGAAAGATGTAGGTATCAATGAAAATTTTGTTCTTGCTGTTTTCAGGCCCATTTGTGGCCTTCTTATCAATATGATTTAGTTCAGAAAGCAGAAAATGCGCAAAAACACAAGAAAGTTTGGTCACTACAATAGAATTATGTGTCCTTGTAAAGAAAGACTTAAGACGCATTCATACTTCGTCCGACTCCGTCCGATTTGGTGTCGGAATGCGAAAATTGGCAAAACCGCTCCGGCATGCTCCGACATGAGTCCGACATAATCCGACATCATGCGACACGCGTCCCACTTTTCTTAGCACATGACGTCATAATCTGTGTTGCAATGCGACTTTTTTGTCGAAACGGACAAGTTGAGTTGGTTTCAGCTTTCGTCCGTCCGACACACATGAAATGTAAAGTACAGCGTATAGGAAGATTGGCGCGACGTGTAGCGCATTGCACGCCTTGTTTATTTTGTACTATAATATTTTTCAAGCTTTAAATTTTTGATCAAAATGCTGCTCTGTACCAGTCGTATAAAAGCGCTGTGGCATATCGCGTCTCGTTTATTTTTTACTATTTATTGTTGCAGTCAATTCATTTTATTTCATCTCTCTATAAACGTATTTTCATGTGTCGAACTAATTTTTATTGATTGAAGTATGGTTTATGAAGAAATATCCAGGATTTTGAACAGGAGGAATCCGGAAAAATTTCGTAAAATTTAAAAAAGTGCACTTTAATATTGTACTATAACGTTAAAATATTTACAGCATGGTCCGTATCTTGATCCTAATTCATCCGAGTAAATAAGTTTAAATAAATTGGCGCATGAAACGAAGTTTGATACTTTCAGCATTTAATTCTTATTTAATGCATGAAAAAATAGTAAAAGGCAGCAGCATTTTTAACACCCTTCCTCCCACCGGCGACGCTACTGAAGATTGAAGTAAAATTTTTTAACGTCAATTCAGTTGAAACTTGCAAGAACAAGTGGCACAATTTGCGCGATAGTATAAAAATCATCAATGTCTGTTGCGGTGCAAATATTGATTTTTAGTCGGAAGAAGTCGGATGAAGTATGAATGAAAGTCGGATCCTATGTCCGATGCGACGCTGCGCGGCACCGCATGCCGCATCCTGTCGGACGCATGTCGCACACTGCCGCATGCGGCTTCGTCCGACAGGAGTCCGACAGGGTGCGGCATGCGGTGCCGCGCGACGTCGGATCGGACGAAGTATGAATGAGCCTAGCAGAGAATAGACAAACTGGTATGCAATCAGTTTCGCACTTTTACTATTATGCTCATTGAGCATGCGCAGTTTCATTCAACGAACAAATAATGCATTAAATCACTAAAGCGATTTGAAGCGCTGAATTATTTTAACTGATTCAAGCTTATAAACTCATGGATCTGCATAAACAATAAATAATAATGACTCGGCGCGAAAGCGTCGGAAGAGTTGACGTTTTTTACTCTTATGATCTCAATTTTTCTGAATACAATTATTGCGCCAGAGATATTAACCTAAATTTCTACAAAAGTTCGGAGGGGACATATGCCCCTTATTCCCCCTGGCACGCCCTTGACAGAAAGCCGGATAACTTTAACCATCGGTTAATATCTGGTTAACCGCTGGTTAAATATCGGTATGACAGAAGGCCGGTTAAACAAACCGGGGTCAAAAACGACTGATTTAACCGGAGATTTTTGACCTTGCTCCTTGCAAGGTTAAATCTCTGGTTAAGTATTATTTATGTTGTTAGCCAAGGGTGGATAACTTTTTTCAAGCTTTGCCATTCTTCTTCAAGGTGGACTTTGCTTCGCGATTGACAGTCGGGGTTTTCTTCAAACCGTCGACGATTGATTTCAAAAAATTTTTCTTCGTTTGTGTATTAACGTCGTCCGTTCTCTTATTTTCGATAATGTGTTTATGTTTTGATACGCATTTGATCAAAAAGTTAATTTCTACACTAGAAAAATTTAAATTTCGCTCCTTTTTCTTTTCAGAAGACATTTTAATTTACAAGAGACTTTGGGCGAATGAAGTAAGGTAACAAACAATGCAGGAATAGTATTAATGCGTCGAAGAATGGATAAGTACGTAATGAATCAAAAAATTGTATGCCACGAATTATGCAGATACGAATCATTTCCTGCTCGTTGATTTTCTGTGCTAACAATCGTGAGAAGGTTGAATTTAACCTATGCTTAGCTAACCGGAGGTTAGAGCTTAACCATCGATTAAACTAAACGGTCTTCTGTCATTCGGCCCTATATGAATGTCTTAATAAAACGAGAATATATTCATTTATATTTTTTGGGGTTTGCCGACTTTAGCTGAATTATTGGAATATTCACTCTCTTCCAAAACTTTATCATAACAAAAAATTTATTTTAGAAAACAGGATTTAAAGTGTGTTATTATAAATACCAATCATAGATGGGCATGAAGAAAATTCCGGTCGGATAGGGCAAAATCCCCCAAAAAGGTGCCAAAATAAGTGGGCGTGACTCAATCTATAGATTTGAATATATTTAAGTAAGGGGAAAAAGCTACAAAATCGGGTAGGTGATTACAAACAGAGATATACTTATAATAAATTATATTCTTGTAAATTAGAGCGAACAAGAGGAACAACTAGCTTCAAGCGATTTGTGCAGGAGTATTTTTATTGAGCACAAAAAAATTGGTCATGGAAACCACAAAATTTTTGACAAATAATTTGATTTCGCGCGATCGACGCCTTGTACGTATTTGTCTGCCGAAGCAAAAATGCAAGTGGCGTGATTCTATTCGACACAAGTTAAGTTTAAGGTGTAAGGAAGAGGGCTATGATATCCAACGGGATATGGATAACTCGCCCCCCTCACATTTGGCCCCAAAACAAGTCGCCCCTCCACAACTCGCCCTCACACAACTCACCCCCTCCACAACTCGCCTCCCGCATAACTCGTCCCCACTCAACTCGCCCCCACACAACTTGCCCCCCCCTACTCGTAACTCACCCTCCAACAACTTTGAATTTGCTCTGCTGCCCTTGAATGCCTGCACGCAGCCCCCTTTCGCATGTTTGTGGGGAGCAAGCAAGCATTGGATCATATAAACGCATATGCTTGTAAGGGTTGAATTGATTTGTGAATTGTCAAAGATTTGGGATTGGACGGAAACCACACGTGGGCGCGGGGGTATGCCATACGTGGGCAGCAAGAAAATTCTGGGGTGGGAGTGCAAGATTTTTCGAAAGGTCAAAAAATGGCCGTAAAAATGGTGGTATGGCGTAAAAAACATCATTTTTCGACGTTTCTCATCAAGCACTATCCATTGGCATCAAAAAATTGCTAAAAAAACGAAAAAAATTTTCGAAAATTGAATTCTCAGGGGTATTTTGATTTCTAGGGGGTATTTCGGTTTCTCGGGGAGGGGTGCATACCCCCAAGCCCCTCCCCCACGCCCAGGTGTGGTATGCACCCCCCAGAAGGCCGAATACCCATGCGAAACCAAATTACCCCAGAATTTAGTTTTTGAAAATGTTCTGTGTTTTCCGCAATTTTTTTTGATATAAATGGATAGTACTTGATAAGAAACGTTGAAAATTGCGTTTTTTTCATCATGCCAACATTTTAAAGACAATTTTTTGACGCTTTGAAAATCTTGCACCCCAGCCCTCAAGAATTTTGGTGCTGCCCACCTATGATTGAAACTGAACATACGCAGGCAAGACAAAAATGCAGGAGAGAAAAATAGTGTTATGGGCAATAAAAATTTTTTGAGATTTTTCCACCCATTAACATCGAAAAATCACAGAAAATTAAAAAAATCGAACTATGTATGATTTTTTGCTTCTGAGGTCAAATTAAACTCGCCATAATTAGATTGTAATTGTGATTCCTAGGCTAGTTGTGAGGGGCGGGATGTGTGCGGGCGATTTAGGGGGGCGAGTCAGGGGGTCGAGTTGTGTGGGGCAAATTGTGCTGCGGGGAAAGTTGTGCGGGGGCGAGTTGTGTGGGGGCGAGTTGTACTGAAGTGAGTTGTGGTTGAGGGCAAGTGGAGGGGGGCGAATGATCCACAAACCTACCCAACCATGTATTTAGAAAATTTACGCTGAAGAGCCTCACGCGTTCTATAAAGCTCAAAAATATTCGAGGACCGGCCTGCGTTAAACAGTGATGGCCTTAACGAGATTATGTTTATCACGCGAAAAGAAGGATTTTCTGATTAAGATAGATCTCAAGCAAGCTTTTTTGATTATATTGCTGTAATGCTTCTTGAAATTTAGGTTTTGCGAAATTAGCACCCCTTAGTCGCGAACAAAAACAGAATCGTGAGCAGTGTATTGAGTTTGTGACAATTTAGGATTATTTTTGCTCAGATCTGTGCCATTTAGAATACAATGTGAACAATTTTCGGTGGCCCGAATTGAAATTCTATCTAAATCAGTCTGAAGATGATTACAAGAAAGATTGAATATTTTAAGGTCATCCGCGAACATAAAAGTCGAATTTGACAATTTATAAAGATATCATTTATAAAAATCAAAACCAACGTAATAACAGCGGCATAATCTGTAAAACACTGATTGACGTGAACACAATGAATACGATCAGATAGAAAAGCCTTGGTTTAACCACTTGAAAAGGTTTTTTAATACTGTAACTATGGTCTGTTTACACAACTTCGTGTTCATAAATTTTAAAACCATCTCCGACAATAAGCTCACACATTGTGATTATAGCATTGACCTGATATAAAATTATCGAAACCCTCGGCTTACTGTCGTTGAAAATTCTTAGTGCACGAAAATACGTGAAAGAGACTGTACTTTATTTAACAAGAAGTTTAGATTCATCGCCTTTATCAAAACCTTCAGCAAAGTTCATATAAATAATATCTACGGTTTCTTTACAGTCCAGTGATTGAACCCAAGAATATTTACAATTCAAGAATTGCAATTGGCAAGATTTATTTTTTGGAAACCATATTGAAAAGTTGATATTGAATTATTATAATCTGTTCCATTCCAAACCGCCCATACTCGCTAAATTCTTATTACTGCATTAGTTTTTCAATGCAGAAATGGCTGCTTCAATTTTGCACTCGTAGCCATAGGTTGACAGCACCATAATTCTGGGAGGGGGTCGCAAGATTTTCCATAGGTAAAAAGTCTTAAAAATGGTGGTATACACCATTTTTCAACGTTTTTCATCGAGCACAATCCATCAGCATTAAAAAATTGCGGAAAAATTTTTTAAAAGTTAAATTCTGGGGGTGTTTTGGTTGGGTGAATTCTGCCTCCTGGGGGAGGGGGTGCATACCATCCAAAGCCCCGCTCCCACGCCCACGTGTGCTCGTAGTCGTTGCTACATATTTTTCTTACTGAAGTCTTATATGCTTTGCTGAACAAGCAGTGCATCAAACAAACTTCTGTAACAACCTAAACCGTAAAACATTCTGCTACAGTAATAAGCCGTAAAGCGAAAATGGGCCGTTTGGAACGAAACAGACTATAGTTTACAAATAAATTAATTTTTATTCCGTTTTTATTACGAACTTGAGTTAGGGCGTCTGCATAACGACCTTACTTTAGCGTTTCCTATTATGAGCCATCAAATTCTGCCTTCTGACGTTTCAACATGAATTAAAATCAATTAATAAATTCGTTCAAAGTTTCTGTTAATCGAGCATACACAAATTGCAGAAAATTTGACTTTTGCAACTGAGTAGTTATCTCAGTTTGGAATTCTCTACCTGAACAAGAAGTTGATGCGTTTTATAGGCATATTTTTCTTGAACAGATTGAGACAAATTCACTTAACACAGGGGCATAAATACGCGCAATCCACGCATTGCCCTTGCGTTTCACTTCACCCTGCTTTCGTCGACTTTCTTGTAATCCTTGCATTTTTATGTTTTTTTTCAGCGTGTCGACTTTTAAGTTTTTCGTTCAGCGTATGTTTACACCGTCTTCCTTTTCTTAACATGTTGTCTTTTCTTCATCATGTATGTGAGATCGTCGAAGCAAATAAAAATTTCTTCTTTATATTTAATCTTTGTGTATATAAAATACAGTAAGTGCGAGCATTATAGATTCGCAGGTCAGTGAATACACAGATTATGATTCCTGTTTCCCGTAATATACACATATTGACTTTTTATCTGCATGCAACCCAATCAATATTTCATCTCACGTCACGTAGAAAAAGATTGGCCACCTACCTCCATCATATGAAGCGCTCCAGTCTGCCATTTTGTTGAATTCTTTTTGAATAATTCCTCAGAGATTCTCTGATTACTTAATTGCTGCCTAAAGGACAAGTTGCCCGTAGATTTAGGGACGGGCCGCATATCACCATCATTCGGTTTTGCACGTTTGTGTGTAAAATAATTTCTGTTTCGCGAAATGGAGAAAACGGCTAGTCGAAGCAGCGAATCAAAATCAGATAAAAAGAAGCGTAAAATTCAAGAATCGTCGCCTGCATCACAGGTTTTGTGTGTTAAAGAATCTTGAAATTGTGTTTTTGTGCATCATATTTAAGCTTACCTACCTACCTGCTTAAATGGCCTGATTTCCATCAAACTTCTTTTGACATGTTTAAGTTTAATATGCGCTTTCATCCTTTTCTACGAGTTACCATAATCTAGACTAACCACGATGACGCAGCAAAGCCTAGGTACATGTAATGCATGCGCACAGACTTTATATGCGACGTTCGTAGGTATCATAGACTTTTCCTGATTTGAGATCTTTAAAGATTGTTAGCATAGGTACTCCTCCTATCTGACGTCTTTTAAGGATATATTCTGATTGTCAATTCGTTCAGACGTATCTCTTCACAATTGTTTCTGCCTTAATGATCTGTGATCATTGATCAATGATGCTGTCGCCGTTTTTACAGATTCCTTATAAAATCGAGAATTATTTTTGAACCATTGTGCTCTCATTATTGCCCATTTTCGCGCAAATGTATTGACACTTATTTCCACAATTTCTAGATCAGGGTTAGTTAATTCGTGATTACTGAGATTGGTACCACTAAGGTTTGTTTCTCATGCTTAAACGTACGATGCAAGCTAACAAAATACATGCTGTACCTAATGTGCATTGAACCGAACTTGCTATTAGTGACGATGGCAAGGCTGACTAAGCTATTAATTTTTTCAGAATTTATAAACATTTTTTTGCTGGAAGTTTAAGCGACATATTTTGAATTATTAATTTTGTTTAAGCCGCGTACTTTGCATTCTTTCATTGCTGTAGGTATTACAATTTATATTAAATATAGAGGAACGATTAGTTTGTATTATGTACCTAGTCTGTTTCACGTATCCTTGTGCACGGAAAAATAGTTTTATCACTCAAGAAACTAGCTACAAAAACAAGGGCTTCCTAGGCAGCCTGCAGTAACACAATTTCGCACAGCAAAGCTTTGTCGGCATGTCCATTCCCACATATTGTTGTTTCAGTTTAAAACGCTTCTGTATTTCGATTACTTGTCTTACAGGGTGCCTATTGAAAGTAATGTGCGGTGCGATCCTAAAGATCTGTGTCCCTTGGCCTTTACCGTTCGGTGTCTCTGACTTCTTTTCTAATCATTTGGTTTCTATTTGCCGTGTCTGCGTTATCAGTTTTTTTGTGTCTTCTCAATGCTTATTTATGTGACCTTCGACTTTTTAATGTTTATCCGCGGGGGGCAAGGAGGACGTGCCCGTCCATTAAAACGAAAAATTTTTCTTTTTTTTGACCAGACATGCGCTTGGGGTGGGGGGGGAGGAGCCTGAAATTTTAAAGTGTCTTGCTTGGGTTTAAAAATGAAAAAGGGTGGGTGGGTTCGCGTCAAAAATATCATTTTCCGGCGTTTCTGAAGATGCTTTATCTTGTACGAGCGTGAGAAAAGAAAAATTTGAAAAATATGTATTAAATTCGAGTAGTGTGAACAAAAATTATGGTAGGTAGTCAAAAAATCAGTATATATAGTCATGGCCTCTAAAAAACCACGTTTTATGTTTTTTTTGCATTTATTTTTTGTGCAAGCTCCCCAGTCCAGAAACTTATATAATCAGAGCAGTGTCCAGTCGATGCTCCATCTTTGGCCACTTAGTTGATTTCGTAGATGCCTTTAGTCTTGGAGAAAAACGATCAAAGTCAAAACTAAAAAAAAACAGCAAATTCTATTTGGGAAGTAAAAACTATGGGATATAAAAAATCCACCCCCAAAATAATATGCGAAGGGCGTGGTTTGCAGCGTAAAATAGTTAGTTGACCTTTCATGATCATAGTTTTTGAAAAAAATCATTTTTTACGATATTTCCGTTCATTCTATCGCATTCATAGAAAAATCAATAATTTTTTTGAATTTTATTAAAAGTTCTAAAAATTTCACAAATAAAGTCTTCTAGTGATAAAAACAACTCTAGGTAAGTCTCTTCCACATCCTCTGCAAGAAATCAGTGCAAAATTATGAAACCTGATGAAAAGTAATTTCGTTGCCATGGCAACGTATACTTGACATTGGTCTTTTTTTAGGTTACAGTGGGTTTTTTAGGTTACAATCAAACTTTTTTGGAAGTTTTTGGGGTGATTCCCATTTTTTGTGAAAAATGAATATCAGGCATCATGTAAGGTGCAGCAAGGCTTATTCCTGCTAAGTTTTATAATAATTGGCGTTGTTTTTTTAGGTTACAACTGGTTTTTAGGTTTGACTTTGAAGGTGTGCTGTAGCCATGTGGATGAAATAGGACAACTAAATCTTTTTCTCATGACATTAGTCTGCAAGGTAGCCTAACGTGATAACATAAGATTCCAGCAAATATGAATACGGGTAGAAATATTGACCTTCAAAAATGCTTAAAAAATCATAAAAACGGCAATTTTTAAGAAGAGCTTTTCGACAAATTTATATCTCAAGTTTCTGAATGATCCGGAAAGCGTTGAGGGGTCAGTTGTAATCCTCACGGCATAGCTTGTTCGCCAGTATAATATCAGTCATCTCCTTTTGGATGGAAAAAAGGAGTGGTTTTTTTAGGTTACAAATCGACTGGTTTTTTAGAGGCCAGCTTCATACGTGGCGCGAAGCGTCGACAATTTGACACTTTTGAGCAAACAAATACTTATAAACACTTAAAACAGTAGGTATTTCTTTAACAAATTCTTTGGAAAATCGCGAATTTTTGGAGGGTGAAAACCCTTCTGAGGGGGGGGGGGTTTGAACCCCAAACCCCCACACCAAGGTTCCCCACATTCAAATATCTTTTGTATCTATTTCTACTGTTTTTAAAAATTTTTTGCAAACATAGGTACTATTCAATATTTTTGCACTTTTTTTGCCGTTCAATGATAAAATTACTAATTTATCTTGGTGCTACATTGGATTTATAAGCGCAGTGGTGATTAACACGAGATCTAATTGGCATATTACAATTTCTGTAATATTTCTGATGTTGCAGTACAAGTTGTTTTAGCTTTCTCAGTCGAGTTTTATGTGTTAATTCGATCAAAAGCTCATATAAATTTCGGCGCTTCGCGCCGAACTAATATCATTAACTAAATTCAGGCCGAATTATCACATTTAGGACTGCATGCGGGTCGCAGGTCACACACTGGTAGTATGTAAAAATGTGTGCATTTAATAAATTAATATAATATATCTACAAAAATTTGTCTGCTCATTCAAAGACTTTTTTGGAAATCTTTGTACATGCACAAAGAAGCTCGGACAAAAATAGTGTCGGTTAGTAATGATACACCACTTAATTTACTGGTCCCCCATTTTGGGATTTCAGCCCTCCTTCACATCTGGACCTCGGGAAACTATGCTAATTACCTGTTTCAATCTGTGTGCGTGCACGAATCTGACATTTTTGATTAATTTTCTAAAACGTTATAGTGTGCACTTAAAAGACTATTTTCAGCAGTGAAGTGAATCCTGACATTTTTGCTGCTTTTGACCGCAAAAACGATGCAAGATAACGTTCCATCGCCTCAAAATCGCCGGACATTACCTCCTGTCTGGTTGACTCTCCAGCGGGGGACCCCTCCTCACCCTTCCCCCTATGTGCATGTATGATTCTCAAATGGCCTGCAAAAAAACAGTGCATGATACGGTCAAAGTCATTAGCAGCGATCTTGGCGATTCAAATTCTTGTAAAAGTGAAATGTGCATATGAAATAACGCAGCGAATGCTGACCACACATTGACGTGGGGGTTTGTCGAGGTTTGATCACCAGAATCCGATACATAAGTGCGGAAGGTCAACCTTTCAGGGAAGTGGAAAGCAAAAATTGCTAGATAGCTATGTGCTCCGTTAAAACGGCTCTACAGTCCTTTTAACGTCAGAAAATTAGCTATATAGCCTTTTTGGTCTCAGAAAAACAAGCTATATAGCCTTTTTGGATTCAAAAACATAGAAGGTTGCATAGCTAATTTTCTGAGCCCAAAAAGGGCTATAGAGCAATGGTTTTTCGGCCAAAATCGCTGTATAGCTATCAATTTTTCAAAGCTCAGGGGGTAATACCCCCTCAGCCCCTCTTCATGCTCATGTATGATCCGGTAGATCCTTAAAATCGATAGACCCCCAGAATTAAATTTTCAGCATGTTTTTTTTGGGGAATTTGATAGTTGTACTTTATCCAGACCCCCTGAATTAGGTCGCTTCGCTGCTCATGTATGATTCTGGCAGGCTTGCTTATCGAGCCTACTACAATCATACAGAGCTTGAATCGTTTGAAAATTTGAGTTTATTTAGTATTGTCGTCTTGTTGTAGGCTGCAACAGCAACTGATTTATCAGCTCTTGATATTGTATAATTAATCACCAACTTGAGGCAGTATCGAATGGGACTTATACAGACGCACGATCAGTTACGCTTTTGTTGGAAAGCTATAATTGATGCCCTAGAGAATGACGAATGGGTACTTTGTTCTGCTTATGCATTTTGCGATTTTCTTCACGTAAGCGTATTTGGGGGAGTTATCTTCAGTGCATAACAAATTAGCTTGGTTATGAGATTTCCATGAATGACGAATGTGGCTTGATTTTGTACAGTAAAATCTTCTATTGATTTCTAGCAGAATGCGCAAGGTTAAACTTTTGGGGAGAGGTGGGAATCAGTACTTTGTAAAACACGATTCTACAGCGGAAGAAAATGGTATCGCTTTTGAAACCATCGTTTTCGAGCATTTGTGGCAAATATATAGGCTTTTGAGACTCACAAAACATATCGTCGCCGCTTAAAAAAGGTGCTACATCCACTTCTCGTAAAAATGATTTACATGCACTTTTGAATACTTTGAACTATTTCCTGTTAATTAAAAAAAATTCTAGCCCCAAATCTCAAATATTGATTGAGATATGTGCATCCATCTTTCGCAATGTACACAGATTTCATATCCCGTATAAAACTTAAAATTCGAACAACATCTAAATCGCAAAAAGTGTGTGTAGCACCTTTTTGCATAGCGGCACGACGATATGTAGCTATTATGCAGTTTTTTTGGACAAGGTTCCTTTGTACATGTACAAAGATGGTCCCCAAAGTCTTAGTTACATTTTGTACATGCAAATTTTTGTGCACAATAATATGGTACAGTAGCGATTTTAGTGTGGTAAAACATGGTTTTTCGACCTTTGGTAGTGTATTTTAGCTGATTTTTGACTTTCTGACGTTAGAAATTAGTGAAACTTGTCTCAGAACGGCGGAAAATTTCACATTTTTTCTTTCTAAATACAAATTCTGCCAGTATAAAGATATATAAAACAGACGATTACTCATTTCGGCGCTAAATTTTTGGGAATTTGCACCTTTTTGCAGTTTTGTCTTCCCGAAAATCTTTGTACGCTGTAAAAGACGGTCCCGAAAGTCTTTGTAGATCGGGAAAATCTTTGCCGAATACAAAAAACACTGGGTAATACCCCCTCACCCCTATGAGAATACGTACCCTCAGGTCATGTTCGGACCAGAACCTATTGTTGTAATTATGAAACAACGCCAAACGTGCCTAGCACCATAATCTGAAGTATTTTTCGAGTAGTGTCTGTCCATTCGTTCTTTCAGACACTTTTTGTCCATTATTTTGTGCATATTTGATAGTCCAAGTCATTTCATCGTTCTTATTATCATTTGTGCTTATGCAAACTTAGTCACGAATACTCAGAAAGAGTAAAATACAACGAATTTAAGCATTTTTACGGGTTATGAGGAAACTCATTATTTTAGCGCTATAATTAGCCTTTAATATAATCATTTACCCCTAGGAAACTTGCCTCCCTCCTAGAACTTTGGACCATGTGCATATCAATTGATTATATTTTGATTTTTTCCTTTATCGACTTCTCTACGCAGCGGTCACTATTATTGAATCAAATTTCGACCCACGGCGCCGCCACGGCGATGACGCCTCCGTCGACGACGAATCGACTCAGCTTACGACGATGCGTCGCCAATATGCCAACCGGCGCGTCGTCGTCGTCGTCGGACGCCGAGATCGACGACGCCGGCGCAGTTAACGATGACGTCATCACAGGCAACGATGATGCCATCGCGGCAGACGACGCGGGGGGGGGGGGGGGGGGGGGGGGGGGGATGATGATGACGAATCAAGCTATTCATAATGACGTCATTGCCGCCAGAGCCGGCGACGACGTTGGCGTGTGTCGGCGGCGTCGCGTCAACGATCAAAACTCGTCGCGCGACGACGGCGTTGACGATCGGGCCGGTCGAGCGCGGACGCGGCCGATTTTAACGAAGACGACGGAGCGCTGCGATCAAGCGACGCAAATCGTCTCCGCCGCGCGTCGACGCCTGCGGCGACGTCGCCGCCTCGTACAGTCTCCGTCGCGGCTGACTCGAACGACAAACAAAAAGACGCCGTCGAATCAGGACGACGAATCGTTGACTAGGTGAGAAATGGTGAGTTTACGAGCGTTGTAAACGGAAGGATGCGGTTGGAACCCGTGTATCGTTTGTTTCAAAATTGATTAAAAATTTGAATAAATCGGAGTTTAAACTTCATCATCTCAATGTATAAAGCTCGCTGAAAACGCAAAAAAATATAGTATTCATAGCGGCGTAAGCGGGATTCTTTAAGGGGGCGGCCGAAATTGGTGGCCCTATATATCGGGATATGTCCGGTGATGCGCTAATTCAAGTGTATTTTCTGGCCTTTCCGAACACGCTCTATCCGTCAAGCTAATGATATAACTTTTTGAAAAGATTTCATTTTCCCTTAATAGCGTGTGAAAATTGACGTTTTTATGGCCGCTTTTTAGACAAACTTATAGGAAATAACGATGCACGATCCTACGGCGCTAAGCGCCAAAAATTTTGATTTTTCTCGCTAAACTGAAGCCAATTTTCATTATTTTTTATGCATTATCTTTTGCCTTCCAATAATTATGTATTTGCTTATATGCCTCACTTATATATGTAACGGCTTGAAATTTCGGTTAGGGGTTCTTAGCCATTTTAAGGTGGGAGGGGGAATGAACTCCAATTTCCGGCCAAAAATAGTACCTTAAAATGGCCAAAAAGCCTAAATTTCTTTTCTTTCCGAAAATGTGGGGGGCTTAAATTTTCTGACTCTGTGGATGGGACACCCCCATCCTCCCTGTTAAAATGTATGGGGACGACCGACTTTGAGTGGGGGACATGGTTACCCGAAGTCGAAAGTTCAGGGCGGTGAAATCCACACGTGGGCGTGGTGGGTTGGGGGTATCGGGGGGGGGGGGGGGGGGGGGGGGGGGGGGGGGGGGGGGGGCTCTCTCTCTAAAAAAAAAAAAAAAAAAAAAAAAAAAAAAAAAAAAAAAAAAAAAAAAAAAAAAAAAAAAAAAAAAAAAAAAAAAAAAAAAAAAAAAAAAAAAAAAAAAAAAAAA